>CAUYSK010113296.1:0-12739 GCA_963575035.1 Avahi laniger | reverse complement strand
TAATTTATCTTTCTTTTAAGTGTAATACTTTAAAAGCTCTGTAATTTATGTTTATATATGGCAAAAATGGTATGAGAGATTTAAAAATATTATTCCCCACCTCCTTTGAATAGTGATCCTAACACTGTTTATCAAATGATTCTCCTTTTCTCCATTGTTTGGAGTTGGCTACATTTTTAATTATAACTGAATCTATAATTTTTGCTGTCTCTTTAATCTAAGTTTTGATATTTCCTCTAGTATAATATTTTATTATTTTTCTTCTTTTTCAGAATTTTTTATGAAATTCTAAAATAATACATTTTAGGATAATTTCAGAATCTTTTTTGGTAGGGGTTGTGGGGAGTTTTCAAACTAGATTTCAACTGGGATTATTTTAGATCTGCATTATCCAATATAGTAGTCATTAGCCACAGGTGGTTACTAAGTATTTGAAATGTAGCTTGTGCAAATTGAAATGTGTCATAAATGTTAAATACATACCTAATATCAAACAGTACAAAATTAAGAATGTGAAATATCTCATTAATAATTTTTGTGTTGGTTACATGTCAAAATGATAATATTGCAGATATATTAGGTTAAATGCATATGTTATTAAAATTAATTCCACCTGTTTTTTTTTTTTTACTTTTTTGATGTGGCTATCAAAAATTTTTAATTTTTGAAGTTGGCATTTTATTTCTGTTGGAAAATGCTATATTAAACAATTTAAATTACATAGAAGAAGATTTATTATCCCTTTCAAAGAATATAGTATTAATCTTTATTTAAACCTTCTTGCATAAAAAGCAAATAAAGATTTCTCAAGTTTAGCTTTATTATTATCACACAAATATATATGCAAAGACTCAGAATTTGTGCTTTGGGCACCTGAGTACATGGCATGAGATTTCAGTACAGTGGGAGTATAGAAGACTTGGAAGAGAAGATGACGAGCTGGGCTTGGAACATGTGGAGAATGAAGGATGCGGGCATCGTCCAGAAGCAAGCACCTCGCTGATGATTGAAAAAAGAGTGCAAAGCTCAAGAGGGAAGTATGAGGTGAAAATTCTGATGGGAATATCATTAGCGTTAGTCCATTATTTGGCATCAAGCGTCCATTGGGTCTTATTTCAACTGTTTGTTGATTAAGATGTTTGCTAATAAAATTTCATAATTTCCAGGAGTATTTGAATTTTAATGACATAATTTTTGATCAAAAAAACCCTTAGAAGCTTAGAAGAGAAACCATGCTGGTGAAAAGATGGACAATGAACTGGAAAATGTTTTAAAACTAACCTTCTCCCAAGAGGGGTATATCTGAGGAAAGTGCTCTAAAAAGCTCTCCACGCGATGAGTCCAGTCAGGGAGGAATTTAAGGGTAGCCTCACAGCTAAGGCAAGAGAAGGAGAATTTGGCCAAGGTTAGCCAGCCATTCCACTAAACCATTTGTATTTATTGATTGAAGTGCTTAGGGCTGGAGTGGGGTAGATGAGAGGGTCAGGATGTTGGCAGCACATGAGCCAGAGATAACCAGTTTCTGACAGAGATAAAAATAGAGGAGGAATAAAAATAGAGGAGACAGTCAAGAATAGTGTATTGCAAAGTGGGCTATTACTAAATAAAGAAGGAGCAGGTGCCTGCAGCTCTTGGACTGCTGGAGGAAGTGGCCTTACTGGAAAGGCCAGAGGGTGATCTCACTCTTCCACAGTAACATGGCAGAAAAAGCCAAATCTAAGATGGTGGCTGGTTGAGAAATTCTGACCTCTCTTCTGGGGCTTTGCACTCAAATTCCATTTTTTTCTCACTTTTTAAGAGTTGCTGACGAGTGTCTGACATCACAGACTCAATTTCATCACAACCTAAGTTCTATCATGTGGGTGCGTTTTAGATCTTGGCCACAGCCTTTTTGCTAAATTTCTTAATTGGAGGAGGCCACTTGGAATCTCAGTGAATCTCACATAAATAGCCACCAATTCTCCAAGAGACTTGTGCTCTCACACAAGTACCCAGGGACTGGCCAAAGGAGGGATAAGAAGCATCTCTCCACACTGAGACCCTCCTCAGCACCTTTGGAAATCCCCAGCTGGGTTTGATTGCTTTTTGGATGATTTCATCGTATAAGTGGAAACCAATGATGTCGAAATCCTAAAAGAAGGTTCTGATAGAATAGTTAGAATAATTGAGAACCACTTTTTAAAGCTTATTTTTTTTCTCCTTTTTAGTTAAAGACTGTGTCATCCTTAGCTCCTCCTTCACCCCTTGGCTCTACATTTCATGAAGGTGAGAGACAGTGAGTCACTTATCAGCAAGCGGGGAAAGTTGAGCTATAAACAGGAGCTCTGATGTTCACACTGATTTTAATTATCAATAGTTTTTCTTCTTTGAAACTTTCATATAGGAAAATTTTGTGAACCAGAAATCAATATAAAGAGACTCCTCATAGAATATAAAGACATGAATGTAAATACATAGATAGATAGTACTATTCTTTTTCCATCTTCAGAGTGGCTTTTGTGAAGAAGTATTGGCTGATCCCAGACTCAGAATAGGAATGACATTGGGTGTCTGAAGAGTTCCAGGTCTTTCTGGTTAGTCACCAACCTCTTGCTCCCTTGAATTCTCACTCTCTCATTCCACAGCTGAAGCTGCTTCCCATTCCTCAGTGAAACTAAGGGAAAATAACTGTATTCAAATAAAATTGGCCTACTTTAAGACCAGTCCTAGTTTGGTATGGTGTTCAAAGCAAGAAATACAATTCCAGCTCCAAAAATCATTGACAGGTAATATAGGCTTCTACTGAATAGCTCTTGAAGACATCCAAAAAAACTTGGATGTGGTGGGTTCACACAGTACATTATAAATTAAGCTTCCTAGAAATCATTCTTAGGCATCCTTCCTCTCCCACAAATTCTCTGTGGTTGTACAAATCCCTGCACACTCCCAACTCCATTCTCAGTTTGTCTCTTTAAATGACCTTTATTTATGTAGAACCATGTATTCACTTCCTTAAAGGGTTTTAATAATGTGTATTCATGGAGGGGTGTTGTAATTACTTATAATTTATATGTTTGTTTTTGTTATACAGAGATTGAGCTTTTCTTTCTTATTAGGAACAAAAGTTAAAGTCATAACAATATAAACTTGCCTTCGTAGTATTAAAGATTCTTTTCAAAAGTTATAAAGCATGTACCTAACCAGTTGTTCTCCCTTTAGGCCCAAGAGCTGGCATCTCCTTGGCAAGGAGACGGGCAGGAAGGAAAGGAAGGATGCCAGGAATCATCCTGGGACTGCGGAGGAAGTACATGCCTTGCTCTCATGGAGCAGCGGAAACCTCTCAGGACCCAGAGGCTGAAGACCTGGCTTTGGGCCCTAGAAGGCTGCTTCCTGCTAGATGGGTAGGTCACCTAGTCACATGATGCCTCAGTCTCCCCATCAGTAAGCGTGGAGTGATGGTATACCAATCCTCATCAAACCTGAGCTACTGCCTCTACAAGTGAACCAGGAGGCTTAGGTGTGATGCTTAGTCTGTCACTCAGCAAGAAAAGTCATCGCCCTCCTCCCAGCCTCAATCTCTCCATCCATTAAATGGAGTTGTCATGAGGTACAAGACAGATAAATGGATATAAAGCTACTTTGAAAATTATGAGCAAAATCTCTTGTGATTGGATCTCTTACGATCCAAACATAAGAGACCATTGTAACCTCAGGATCCAATGGTTCTCCCTCCTTTGCGTGAACTTCTTGGGAAGGCTTTTGGTGTGTGGGACTATATTAGTCTGCCAGGGCTGTCATAACAAGCAATACAAACAGCCTTTTGGTGTGTGGTTTAAACAACAGAAATTTATTTCCTTACAGTTATGACAGCGAGAAGTTTAAGACCAACGTGTTGACAGCGTGGGTTTTATTCTGGGGACTCTCTCCTTGTCTTATCTTCTCCCTTGTCTTCACATGGTTTTCACCCAGGCGTGCCTATGTTCTAATTTCCTCTTCTTATGTGGACACCAGTCTTATACATTTAGGGTCCACCCATACGATTTCATTTTACCTTAATAACCTCTTTAAAGGCCCTGTCTCCAAATACAGTCACATTCTGAGGTACTGGAGGTTAGGACTTAACATATAAACTCTGGGGTGACACAATCCAGCCCATAAGAGGACTGTCACCTTTTTTCTTTTGAGACATTACTTTTGCTTTTAATATTTTGTTATATTACTGACTTCTTGTAACTGTCTGAAGCGGTTTTGTGAACAGTCAGGCTAATATCTTGATTTCTTCCACATTGAAATTCTGAAATCTATACCTCTAGGTTTTGAGTTAGTTATGGCTTCAAGCTGGAGCATTATTGTCCTGGAGACCTTGTTCATCAATGCCTTTGAGATTTGTTTAATGTTTTCCTGTCAATTCACAAAGAAGTAAACATTACCAGTGATTCATCTTAGTTGATAACCAGCTTCCAAAAAAGAAAGGATATTTCCATTACATAAGATCTTCTTTAAAGTAGTAATTCATTGTCGATTATAATTGCTCAAACCATTTTCTGGTGACCAACTAAACCTAGCACTTTTCTGTACTTAAGTAAGATCAAAGGTAGAGAAATGGAAACTATAATTTTCAGTAGTCTCAGCAAAAATTATATAAAGTAATAAAGTACACAGGATAATTTCTTAGGAAATGCTTACTTTCTATATTTGTTAGGGTGGCAAATGTAGAATGTATTTAATGTATATTTCTAACTGGTAACATATATTTTTATATATATGTAATTAATATTCCTAAGCATCACCACCTATAGTACAAATGGAGTCATCTTAACAGAAATCATTCAATTCTACTAGCTTTTTAAAGCTTGCCCTGATCAAAAAGAAGCTCCGCTTCCTTAAAAAGTGTTTAGGGAGACCTGACCCCATTTGGGGGCTGAGCCTAAAGAGAGGTATGTTGTTATCTTCAACTGAAAATCAACCCTTTTTTCTGAAGACTAATGCCTCTTTACTGAGTCAAATGCCTTGTGCCTGAATCCTTTGGTTAAAAAGCCATCTCTCTCTGAAGGCTCTTCTGCCCTCTTGCAGATAGATTTTTGTTGGCCTAGATGGCAAGTTCCCCAGACACATCCATGTGCTCCTAATTCCTGGCTACAGTCAAGTGAGGACAACTGCTATGTATGAAATACTTTATGCTGAGAACTTTTTGCAAAGAGCTTCCCCTTATATTAGCACTTTCAAATATCAAAGTAGTGATGTTTGCTAAGTATAATTTTTCTAATCTTGGAGATGAGAAAACTGAACTTCCCCGACGTTAAGTGATTTGCCAAGGTTATACCTCCAGTAAGCAGCAGGCCTAACATTGGAACCCACACATTTCAGAATCAAATCCAGGGAGTTGAGAGTCGCTCTACATGTATTAGGGATATGGGGTGAGGGGGCAACCTCTTCTCTCTGTTCTCTAATTGCATTGGCTAACTTTACAACGGCTGAGAACCACCTGTGAGAAGAACCAGAGCAGTGTCTACGGTTGAAATTCAAATATGTATTTGTATTTGTACCTAATTAACTAGGAGGGGGAAAATGACAGAAGGCAAGTTATAAGAAGAAATTGCAGGGCCCTTTGAAAGAATTCATCCAAAGTGAGAAGAAGCAGAGAAGAGTAGTAAATGCAGAACCAGTGTGGGACTATCACTGGAACCCACCCTCATACCGGACAAACTGCAAGTCTCCTAATGCCATAGGGAGGAAAGTTTGTGTTTAAACTTAGTGAGCTCTTGGATCACCCACAACTCTACTGATCCAGAGTAGGAAGAGGCTCCCTCCTCATTTTCTGAAGAAGGTTTATATGGAGACCAGCCAGTGACAGCTTGCAGTGAGTAGCATCGTGCAAGAGAGCAATCGGTGGTCCCGAGGACATTGCAAGGGGGCAACTGGCCTCTGCCAAAGTAGAACATCATGAGCCCTGGCACGAGGTACACAGTGGACACCTCTAATAGGCTAAGACTGATTCACAAGCAGGCAGAGATAATTTCTGGGGATTCTCAGAGAGAAGAGACAGGAAGAGGGACCCTCAGAATTTGGCCGAGTGGTGAGTATCATTGAGCTAAAAGGTGAGTCTAAATAACACAGTGATCTCATTTGAATCCACAGGCTAATGAGGTCAGGAGACAATTGGGTGACACTTGTTAAACTACCCTGAGTGACCTGAGAAGCATGGATCAAGCAAACATCCACAGACATTGCTATATTTCTGTCTTCCAGTATAAGACTTTACTGTTTGTGTCTGGTTAATGATCCTAAGGGTGAGGTTAAAATATACCTAGTTTTCTAAATATGAATTTTGTTTATTTCAACACTTAGCATGACTGACAGACTATAAATGCATGTATAAACTTCTTCTTTATTTACTTTTTCCCATGGCCAAGGCTAATCTGGAAGCCTAGTCTAATAATAAAATAATGTTTTCAATAATGTTTTTCCTCCAGACAGTGTTACGAGTTTAGAAATACTTATTGATACATTTTTTATTTTCAGAAAGAGCATGCCTATGAATCCAGAATGTCTATTTGTAAGGGTTACATTTCTGATGCCATTTGAGGTGTGTTGACATTTGCTTATTAAAAGTTCAGGTACTGAGTTTAAGATTTTTCCTCCTTTTGCTACTTAGTGGTGACTGAGACCCAAAGAACACTTGGGCCCAGAGCTCCAGAATTTACATTTTTGTGTGAGGTGGTTGCCTTCCAAACTGCTGACTCCACCAGGGAGATTTTCTAAGAACTACTCTGTGTTGTAGGCATTTATTTGAGGAAACAAACTAAAAAAAATAGAAAAAGAAGAAAGAAAGAATCTCTTCTTCCTGTTGTCTGCCATTATGAACAGATACCCAACACTGGGAGCAGTTGCCTTCTAAGAAGAATTTTCTTCATTGAAGTTGGTGCTGTAAATTATTCCTATTTTCTTTCCTTATTGTCTAAGGAAGAAATAAAAGTTATGCTCTCAGTATCATGTATTCTGTGAATTTTTCTCCTCAATGCAAAATCTAAACATTTGGCCTCTAACTGAACCCTCTTCCCTTTGAGGAAAGGGGAAATTCAAGTTCATAGTTAAATAAATCTCTTCTCTCTTCCCATTTAATTACGGAAGTGGAGAGTGAGTGACATGGAAAATATAAGAGAGAGACAGAGAGAGAAAGAGCACTTTTGAATTCAGAAAAAATGTTTTTTAATTTTCAAAATGCTTTAAATTATGAAAATACTTGTTAAAAATTATTATTATTTGATTTATAGCCAAAGTTGTGGGAAGGAAAAAAAGGTCACAGATTTGAATTTTAAAAATCAAATGTTGCCATTTATGAGAGCACTATTTCAGGAAGGAAGGAGGGTAATGCTCACAGGTCAGGGATTAGGGATCATTCCATCCCTGTTTCTTAAGATTTCAGATACATCTTAAATTCAGTTGCTTAAAAAATACATTGCAGAATTACAGACTTTCTTTATACCCTAGTATACACAGGTCCAATCCCTGTTCCAACAATCGACACTCATATTATTGCTCACAAATAAATAAATTTTTTTACAAGTAAACACACTTTTAAAGTGAAAAGTAACAATATACATTTAAAAATATGGTGAGTCAGATGTTTGTTTAAAAAAACAAAGAGGAGTACGAAGTTCTGTTATGAGGCCCTGATGGTTTTACAAAATGTAAAAATTTAGGGATTTTTTTGGGCCGAATGTTTGTTAGGATATGTGACATAAAGTTCTTCTGGTCGTGAAGGGAATGTGCCACCCACCAACCAGCTACTGAGTCTTTGTTGCTTATCAGACATAAAGGATCATTATTGACTCATGTAATACCCTCAATTACCCTACGAGGTAGTGCTATTGTCATCTTGCTTTAAAAGAAGAAAAACTGAATCACGGAGGGATTAAGCAACATGTTTAAGGTGGCACAATTTATAAGATGGGAAAAGGGATTTAGACAGGACTCCAAAGCCACTGCAGTACACCACCTTGAGGCAACTGTAGAACAAAGTTCAAAAAAGTTCCTGTCTTTCATTATATTATTAAAACTTGCACACAGTTTCCACAGCAAATGAATTGAATTCCACCTATTAGTAGAACTGTCCCCAAATCAGAAAATTTAGGAAATAATGCTGTATGTTCAATGAAGAGCATAATTACTTTTTTTATTTTTTTGACAGATCTCGCTCTGTCACCCAGACTGGAGTGCAATAGTGTGATCACAGCTCACTGCAACCTCCAACTCTCAGACTCAAGCGAGCCTCCTGAATAGCTGGGACTAAAGGTGCGCATTATCACACCCAGCTAGTTTTTATAGAACATTTTTTGTAGAGATGTCCTCTCACAATGCTGCTCAGGCTGGCCTTGAACTCTTGGCCTCAAGTGATCCTTCCACTTTAGCCTCCCAGAGTGCTGGGATTACAGGCGTGAGCCGCTGTGCCTGGCCTTATTTATAACTATTTAATTATGAATAACCTTATGAAAAGTCTAAATTGTATCAAATGTATTGTTTTACTTTGTATCAAAAATTTCTTCTAAGTACTTAAAATTTATCTCCTTTCATTCTTTACACACACACACACACACACACACACACAGGTCCAGGCACACATACAGATATATATTTTACTCAAAGTTTCAATAAAAAATTATGGATTAACTTCTAAGGATTTGGAAGATAATGAATGCTAAATATGTATATAATAACTTACTGTGTTGTAACAACGGTGTTGAGCACCTGCTTTAAAATATGAAATAAGGCCAATCTCAGAATGCTGGAAATTTGTTGGACTGAAAGATAAATATTTTTGTGGTTTGGGTAAATTATTTAGTGAGAATAAGCAACTCATAATTCGTTATTTCTTTTTCTCACATTTTTGCGCTCCATTTACATAGATAAATTTAAGAATTGTATCTACTTGCTTTTTTCCCAAAATAAATTTAGGTTTCAAAATGGAATGATACTAACTTAATAACAGAGGGATTTTTAGAAGTAAAGAGACCAGTGAGCTTAATGAGTCAGACACTAGTCAAAGGAAACAAGTGGTTCACAACACCTTATATAGAGAAATTCCATGGAAATACTGTTTCAAAACATGTTTATCCTTGTAAAGAAAAAGGATATAAAACACAGCTCCATGAATCAGGAAATTAATGATTATACTTTCAGTATGCCAGATCTTTGGAGAAAAGCAGGGTTTGTTTTTGTGAAGTAATAGTTAATAATAATGACTAGCTGATGTACCAAAGACTAATTTTGAGGAGGAAAAATAGCCGGTGTAGAAAAGAGAAAAAAAAATCACATGATGAATAGCAGTAAATGTTCCTAGTTAAATTAATAAAAAAGATTAGAAAAGAAGAAATATTTCAATGAAAAAGATGAGTCAAATAGAGAGTTGGTCGTACAGAGAATAGGGCTAATGACCAGAATATTCCATCATGGAAGGAGGAATGAGAGTAAAGCCTTAAAAACTACAAAAGCAAATGTCTTATAGTTTTGGAAGTATGTTTTTAAAATTATTTAAACATTAGGAGTTAATTATTTTTCTTAATACTAACATAAGAAGCTAAAAAGAAAATTTCATTGTAAAAGAATTCATATTCCTAGAACTAATCTTATTCATTTAAAACCATAGAAGGAAACATTTTAATTTGGAATTGTAATAATACCTACATCTAAAAAGAATGTGGGTCTTGTGATTTGAGTTCAGTTGGGAGAGGTGAATTGGCTTTCATAACTAACCCTAAGACCACGACAGCTGGGACACAACACAACTTCGGTTTCCTCAACTAAAGGTCAAGTAGCAATGTTGAAGTCCCCCTATGTGCACAGCACTGAAGTAGACATGAGAATATAAAAGAAATGAGTAAAACAGTTTCTGCCTCAAGGAACTTGCAGACATGGCAGAATTTTCTAGGGATAATTGCTTATGTCTTATTTCCTTTAACACATTTTGAAAAAGACAGAAAGAAATGCAGACATCGTGAATGACAAAAGAAAATTCTTGCTTGTAATTTTGAACAGAAAACATCTATACTCCACTTTGGTCCACCGCAATTCAGTACCCAAAGAGGGTTTCCCACGCAATTTAGGGGCTATCAGAGTGTCACTCACCTACGCTTTGGCTCACTCACAAGTTACCGCAGCACGTTGCTGTACGAGTTGAGTTGAGGCTACTAAACAAGCCTGGTTTATGGGCAATCTGCCCACTCACTGGCTTAGAACCGCCCAGCTTATATGATGGCCTCATAGGCTGCATGTGATCTGGGCCCCTCAATTCAGTCTCTGGGATCTCCTTTATTTTATTCTCTGACTTCCTTTTGTTTCATTTCATTTTGCTCTTTTTTTCAGTTTTTCCTTCACCTTTACCCATATTCTTGAATTTTTAGTCTTAACATACTCTAGCACTCATTCTTTAATTGCTCCTGAATCCAGGGCAGAATTCTAGCTATGTTTGCACCAGGAAATATCTGTATTTCCTCACAATAGTTCCTTTATTAATAAAAATCCACAAAAATTGCATACCTAAAAATCTTATATTTCTCTCTGATCTCAATAATTCTGCTTTCCTTTTTCTTCCTCTGCTCTCACATTGATACAGTTTATTTACAGAACTCTGTAATCACCCTGTTGTGAGAGAAGGTGTACTTTTTTTCATAGCAGATGACATTACGTAGTCTGTGTGGGCAATGCTTAAGTAAAGCAGGGCCTTTTGTAATTATCTAAATGCACGGTCTGTTGAAATAATTCCACCCAAAATCTTTCATTCCCTGAATTAGTGGTTCTCCATATTGACTCCAATGCCTACACACTAAAAACGAAGAAACCAAATGCCAGGAAAGAGAATTACAATGCTCAGGATTCTATCCTATTTTGCTTCCTCCAGAGATAGTCACAAAGGTAAGTGCAATGCCTCTAGGCCTCAAACTAATGCCTGCAGTGAGAATGATGGCAGTCCCTGAGAACAAAGTGCAAAGACTCTAATCAGAGTCTTGTGTTACTCCGCTCTCTCCTTGAAGGACAGAGTCCCAGCTCCACAGCACCTGCCTCTCCCCAGGTGGAGGCCATCCAGCCCTTGTCTTCTGGATTGACACTGTTCTTTCCATGGAGACCAATTAATCTTCTCAGTTAGAGACCTTGAGTCATCAAGTCAAATCTGAATTTAGGTTCAGTTACTAGGGAATTGGCTCTTGCTTGGCTACTCTCTGATCAAATGTCCAACTGCCTTGTTCCTCTGTGCCTGGGGCATTCAGTGAATTACCAAGACACAGAGTAATTTTTTTTTTTTTTTTGTGACTAAGGATTTTTCTTGCTATAAAGTTTAAAATTTGAAACAATCTTCCCAGGACAAGAGTTCTGTTCTTGAATGCTAAATCTATATGCCTTGCATCTGTTGCTCTGCCCAGCTCAGCAGCAGGTGTTGAGACATCCCTCTCATTTGGACTTCTGACGCCACCTTCCCCGAGCCCTGTCCTTCTCCCTTCAGTCTGACTCCGCTAAGCATCTCCGGCCTCTCCGGACTTTTCTGTCCTGGGCCTCTCTGAGCTCTGGTCTGACTCTGCTGGCTCTTTCCATTTTTGGCCCACTAAGGCCTTGTTCAAGCAGCCAGACACTGCACCTATCACACCTGCTGAGTTTCTGAGACCAGAACTAATAGAAATCAGGGCAAATGTGTTCACAAATTTTACAGGGAGCTAAAAATCACAGTGCATGCACATTAGCATGACAAATGAAGTAATTTTTTTTTCTGCACCCAGAGGAGTTGATGCCTGTTTCTAATTGAATATCTTTTGGCATTCATTTGTACGTTTTGTTTCATTTCCCTGGTTTAATGAAAGTGAGATTCATTTCTTTTTTTCCAATGAGCCTTTGTCTCTGCTAAGTTAGAGTGTTGGAAAAAAAAAACAACAACACTGTACCGGCTACTTGGATTTCATATGAAATGAGGGCTCAGTAAAATACCCTTTTAGTTGTTCCCTGTTGAAACATTTCTAAGATACAACATATTTTCCTGCCCTAATAAACAAAATATGAGACATGGATTGACTCTTATTTTGGGGATTTGCATTCTGGCCATACTTTAAGGCACTAGATCATTAAGGTCAAATGTATTCATTCTTTCAATGTTTACTATGTCCTAGGCCCTTAATGACGAGTAGGCTCTGCCTTAGGAAACCTTAGAGTCCAACAGGGGAATATAATGCTTATATAAAATAATGCTAAATTGGAGCAGAATGCATTAAGTGCCTTAGTAGAGAACAGATTATTTTCATGCATACCAGGAATTATGGAGGTTATAAGATACTGGGATAGACAGATGATGAAGCATGTCCATCCATTTATTCTATAAATAATTACCAAACACTTACTACACCCCAGGGCTTTCTAGGTCCTGGGATACAGCAGTGAAACAAACAAACAAACAAAACCAGATGGTGTTCCTGCTCTCATGGGATTCACCTTCCGGAGAGGTGGAGGAGAGACCGTAGACAAATGCACCTAAATGTATAATGTGCTAAACGGTGGTGAAAGTTCTGGAAGGAAATAAAGCTGAGTAAGGGGAGAAGGGGTTGTGGGGTGAGAGCGAGCTGGCTGTGTGACACTGAATGTTCAGAGAGGACCTGGGCGAAGGTGACCTTTGAGCAGAAACCTGAAGTAAACAGGAGTGAGCCTATAAATAAGGGAGGGACGAGCAATCCAGGAAGAGGTGCAGATGCAAACTTCTCAGAGGTCCTAGAGTTTCTTGGTG
>CAUYSK010113289.1:0-30198 GCA_963575035.1 Avahi laniger | reverse complement strand
GAAATGATAAAATGCTGGATCATTTAAAGAAGAAAGTGAGGGTGAGAAAATGATAAACGAGGAAAGATTATGAATCAGTTTTAATTCCTTAAGGACAAAGTCCAAGTTCCAGAAATCCATAGGTACCTTCTGTGGGTAACTCGAAATAGCAGGCCTGTGCCTTTAACCACACCTCTTCCCTTGAACACAGGCACCAGAGCAGGTGCTGCATATTTATCTCTCTTCATTTGCAGGTGATATACTTGGAGCCCTGAACTCCTATTTAAGGTCACGTTGCTCCACTTAAGCAAGTCTTTCATAGACTCAGCTTACCTCATTCATTAGATTGAAGATATCAGACAGGCGTTCTCCAGGGCCATGGTTTATCCAGGGCCTATGGCTACCATGCTCTTCTGAGCTTGGACTACAGAATATTCTGATTCCATCTGTCCCACTGAATCCTATCTCCAAAAGTAAGTGCCACTTCCAGAGAAATTTACTAACCTCGAAGAATACTCCCTCCATCTCTTCTTCCAAACCTACCCTCTATCATTACTACTATATTTGTGTTCACAACAGAACACAATAAACTCAAGGTCTGAACCTTCTGCGGAGCAGATTACCTTCTTGGTTTTGCACCTAGTGGGAGTGGAAAGTGTCATTCATCCATAACTATTTAGAAAACCACCCTGGCCCTCTGGAACAATAAGTGTCGTGCTCTAGGGTTCCAGCTGGAATGATATGGTTAACAGTACTAGGTGACACCTTTGCCTTAGAGCAATTTAATTACATTTTTTGCTGTTAAGTACCAGATCCTTACCCAGTTCTGATAAAAATTACCCCACCTGAAGGTCTACAATGCAAGAATTTTTCTGACACTCTGTGGACTAATATTTAAACTTCCCCAAATCCTGTTAAGCTGGTATTTCTTGCAATATAGTGACCTTTCCTGAGCTTCTTTTTGAACTCTTCAAAGCCAATTTATGGGAAGGAGCAATGTATATGTGCAGATAGTTCATATCTGTTGCCTGCAGAGGAGGTATGTCTTGTGCCTCACCTAAATATATGCCTACTTCTCAACTTCAGTGCCTTGTCAGAAGCTAAATTAGAATGCATTAAGCTATTTTGTTCAGGAACCCAGAATTTTCTGAAAGTCGCTATAGGCAGCAGTCATCTTTCCCTAAGAGATTCCCTGTACAGCAGAAGAGAAACCCAAAGAAACACTGTGGCTCACTGAATTTGTGTCTCATAGTGCAGAGAATTCTGATAAGATGCTCTGGGATTTCCTCCCTCCTTTCTAAGTTCATATCTGTATCTTAGGATCTTGTCATACTTGTAAAGGCAATAATTTGAAGGAAGGAGAGAACTAAGAGTGACGATTCTACCATATTTGCACAACATCAGTGATGCACCTGCATTTTCAGTGATGCTGGCACTTTAGAAAAATACTAGTACCTGAAAATCTGTGACCTATAAGACAGAGACTGACATCACTAAAATCTTTTCTGGTAAGTCAAAGTTTAATATCCTTTGTGCATTCAAAAAATATTTTTAATTACCCACTATATGTTTGTCTATCATCTAGGCACTGGGATACAAATGTGATCAGAATAGATAAAATCCAGGATATTACAGTGCTTATATTTTAGGTGAGAAAGGCATTAAATAAATAATAAATAAGGTAATTTCAAATAAATTAAGTATTCAAGATAATCAAAGAATATTGGAATATTAGAGAATGAGGGGAAGAGTGTTACTTTAATTAGACTAATCATCAAAGATCTGTCTAGGGAGGTGACATTTGAGCTGAGAAGAAGTTCAACATAATTGAGGGACAGAAAGAAATCTAGTGTCACAGAAGCGTAATATGCAATGGCAGAAAGATTAGACACAGTGACAGAGAAGTCAGTGTAGCCATATCAAGGGTTCAAGAATTATTGTGACCAAAAACTATAATCACAGGGCAAAGTCTATTCAAACAAGAAACATCAGAAATATGTTTTCACTACACACCTTGTGCCAGAAACTAAAAGATCCCTACTTGACCCTTTTCATTTTGATAGAGGCCATCCCCTGTGAACTTACACCATGTAATGAAACCTTGACATTCATCATTTATTGCTCCAAATAACCCCTTAAAATTCCACCTGCCTCTCTGGACTCCAGTGGCCTGCCTCTAGACAGGCTGTCGCAATACGTTCTACAGAAGGTGGTGGACTCTCAACAGTGGAAAGGTTGACCTCAATGCCTGACGACAGGTAAGAGTGCAACCTGGATATGTGATTACGGAACCTTGTCTGATGATTTGAAAAGGCCCAGCATGGAGTTTTAAAGTTCCACTAAAAATCTACATAATCTGCTCAATTATCCCATCCAAGGGAAGAGGTTTACTGAACATCTACATGAACTCTGCACCCAAACAGCTTTCTGCTTTCAATAGGTTCAATCAAATGTATCTTAGTTAACTAGAAAATGAAAAGTTCACATTAAAAAAACAAAAGAATAAACAAACTATAAATAATAATGATAATAACAATAATAAACCAAAATAACAAAGAGAAGCAAACACATAGCTTAACTGGCATCTAATCACTCTTTTCCTTCATTGCTTTAGCCCTGGCTCTGCCCATTACCATTGTCCTCAGACCTCATGTCTTCTTCTTGCTCAAAATATGAATTTTTTTCCCTCAATATGTACAACCACAAAGACACACATGGACACCCACAATTATGGAGAATTAAGAATGCCAGTTCAACCCTGTCCTCACTTTGACAAGGGATATCTCATATGTTACTATTGTCTCTAAATATCCCTGAAGGTGAATTAACACCCTAATCACTGCAAAGTCTGAAGAACTCACCCGTCTCCTGTCCCCTTGGTGAGAGACAAAGGGAAGAAGAAGGGTTTCACTAAGAGCAGAATCAAATGATGCAGGGTCATCAAAGAGGGAATGGAGTAAAACAATATCACTTAATCTGACACTGAATTTATTTCAGTCATCATTTATTGAGAAACATTATCTTCAAGAGGAACCAGTTACATAATATGTGGGATCAGTGAAAAATGAAAATACAGTGTCTCTTGTTTGAACATTATTAAGAATTTCAAGATGACAACAGCAGAGCATTGAATCTTGCATGAGTCCCTTCAGAGTATGAGATCCCGTGTGCCTGCAGGGGTCATGTGCCTAAAAAGCTGGCCCTGAATTCAGACAAGGCTTTTGGTTATGAATACAGACACAAACACTTAAATTCCATTTTGAAGCAACTGAGAGAAAAGAGAACAAAAACCTAAATAACTACTTTTAAGAGTAGGAAGAGATGAGTGTGTTTATGAAGATCCGTTCAATTTGGGGGACTACAGAGAAGCTTTCAATTGGGTAATCCGGAGAAAATTCCCTGAGAAACAGGCATCTGAATTGTAGTTTGAAGAATCAATAGCAAAGAATATGTATGTAGCCAAAGCTGAAAGAAGAAGAAAAAAAAAAAAAAACAGATTTCTAAAGGACCAGGATCTCTGCTGAAGCAAATCGTTTTAATAAAATCATGCTTTCTTTATTAGACATGAACCATGTTAAATATACAGACAAAGATTCTATGTATAAGGTGAAACTGAAGTCACCAGATTTGCTTTAGGCTTATTTTCCACTTCTTCAAGAATCTGTTTATGATCCACAATTCTTGTGCCAAGCAGAGCTGACGTCCTGAACTCCTGGTGTCCTGGGTGTTGGCTCCCATGGGAAAGGCAGCACTGGAAACACGGGGAGAGACAAAGTACCAATTTGAGCTGTGGGAAAAGAAGAGGATCTTAATCTTAAGAAGGAAAATCATAGAAAAAGGGGGAAGGAAAAAAGAAGATAGAAAAATAGAAGAACAAGTTAATTAGAGGTTGAAGAAACAAAGAACACAAAAAAGGCTTACCACTGTTTTTTAAAAGATGAGTCAACTACAACTAGCATGACCAGGGTAACTACGACTGTCAAACAGATCAATATCAAGAGGATGGAGTATCCACCTGGTTGGTGATAAAATACAAATGTCAACCCATAAAATACTCTCTGTGCCACCACAGCTAAGCCTTCCCATTTCACAAGGGTGGGGGCTCCTAGAATCCTCCTCTGTACTTTCTGGAGCCCTCATTTTAATTCCTCCCCAACCCTCTTCCATCAAGTCACCAGTTCATCCCTTCTTTTCTCTTTAGTACCTGTAATCCCCTAATTCTGTTTCCTTCAAATTTAACTGCTGTCATTCTCTGCCCTTCTTTATGGGGACTCTCCCAATTTCATCCTTCTTGTGCTGAGCATCCTACCCACTTCCTCTGCTCCTCACAAAAGCACTAAGACTGTCTCTATGACTTCCCAGCTGGATCCCAGCCCTTGCTCACCCCAATGGATGATTATGTCATGGCCCCCAAGACTGCTGTGCTTCACCCGACAAGACAGGCCAGCCGCCTCCCCTGCTGCCACATCCAGGGTTGCTCGGAGATACCATGTCCCATCAGCATTGGGCAGGAGGTCACTGTGCTGAGTGCTCATCTGCTCCTGCTCACTCCGCATCCACCTCACCCACACAGGCTTTGGGTAGAATCCTGAGACGTGGCACACCAGCAGCAGATGGCCAGGCTTGGGATTGGGGCCACTGGACACCCAGGCCTCTGGCTTCACTGGACAAGAGAAGATGGGGAGAAATGGAATTTAAGCGGAATCTTCTGCCCAGAGCTTCAGGGTCTTAGGTGCCTTAGAAGTTTGAGCAATACCTTCTTTCTCTTGTGTAAAAAACAATCTTCAACCCACACATCTAACCCTATAGCCTCTCATGTGTTTCAAAATGATAATGAGAACTGGTAAATTCAAGTACAAAAGTTAAAGCACTAGGACTAGGACAGGAGAGAGAGTTGGGCTCACCTTGTCTTTCCAGTTCTGACTTTCCGGCTACAAGGAGGCCTGCCAGAAATCGAGGGCAGGTGTGACCAAACATGCTCTGGACTATTTCTTTAATATCTCGGTAGTGATTGAGCACCTTGCAGACATTCTGGGCCCGACTCCCTGCTGCTGGAGATGGCACCCAGGAACTTCCTTGGAAACTGAGGAAATCTGATCCTTGATATGCCCCATTTATGAAGAATTCTGAGGCCTTCCCAGCTTGCATTTTACAGCCAGCTGATATCTGAACCTCAAAGGGGTCTGAGGGTAGAGAGGAAAGAGGAAATCAATATGGAAAGAATGACAGGAGAAAAAATAAACAATTTAGAGAGTAATGAGATTTAAGGGAAGGAAAATTTGTCAGGAAATCATATGGAAGACTAGAGTTTAGGTGAAAAGGGGGAAGGAAAAGTGTGGGAAGAAAAAATGAAGATAATAAAGGTACTTTGAAATAATTATTGGGGAAGGGATAGATGGGAAGGCTAGTCTAGAAGAATCCATATGAGAGTGGTAGGTACAGGACAGGCCACATGAACACTCAGGCCAAGGAGAAAAAAGGCCAGAAACCTGGTTGGGAAACAGAATGTGAGGCCAGGAATGACGGGCAGAAAATCAAGAAGAGACAACCACTCCAAAGAGCCAGAACTTGAAGGTATATTCAGGGACATGTGGAGATATGTACAGGTAGGCCCTTTTCTGTCTGTGGGGTTTAGAGGGTTCAAGGACTAGTGAATGGTCCAGCAGAGGAGCGAGTGGGAGGAAAAGGGAGACAGGAAACAAGGTCAGGAAGGTTGGATGATGTTGAAAGCCTACACACTGTCATCCCCTTTGGAAGATGGTTGGAGCCCCTGGGCAAATTATCAGCTCAGAACAATAAACTTACATTCAAATTGAAATTGACTGGCAAAGATCTGCACTTCCCTGGCAAAACCACGTAAGTACAACTGCAACAGAGCCTGTAAGTTCTTCAACTCCTGCTTGCTGAAGTCTCCCTTGGACCAGGGACGCAGAAAGCGGATGGTTCGCACAATATTATCCCAGGAGTGAGTCTGCAGTTCGCCCAGCCAGCCTGAGCCCTGAGTGTTCACCCAGCTGTGGTTGGCAAAGGAGGAAATCTGGAGCATGCGGAAGGAGAGGGGCTCTTCTGCTATTGGATGATGGGATCCTAGAGTTTGGGGAGCTGAGAGAGAGGGGAATGCCAAGTAGAGTGAGTGTAAACAGATGGGAGATGAGATGCCACTAGAAGAAGAGGAGCCCAGAGAGAGGAAGGATGAAGATAGTTACACATATCCCACTACTGCTTTTCCCCTGGGCCAAATTCCTATCCCCCAAATCAGAGACAGTAACTGAGACTTTCAGCAAGAATTCTGAGCCTGGAAGTAGCCTGGAGGTCAGACTCCAGGGGCATCTTAGAGCAGCATGCTCCCTTTCCCAGGTCCTCCCCAGAGCTTCCTCTCCACCCTCCTGTGTCCTACTCTAGGTATCCTCCCACCTGAGCTCTGCTTACCCGTTGTGCTTTCCCCAGGGCAGCAAAGCCCCCTGAAGAGGAGCAGGAGCAGGAGCAGGAACAGCATTGGAGCTCTGTCGGGGGAATGGTGCCTCTGCAGGACTCCTGCCCTCAGAACTCAGAACTGAGACATCAGCCCCCCTCCCCACACCCTCTCGCACTGTCATCTCACTTCCCTTTCCACACACAAACGTCTCCCTCTGCCCACGTCCCTACAAGAGAAGCCCCACTGCCTCCCTTCCTCACAGCCTCCCACGGGGTCTCTCACTTCCCCTCCGTGTCTCCCACATTCTGGCTTCCAGGTTTTCTCCCTACTCTTGTCTACATCCACCCAACCTCCTCTATTACACTAACTGCTGGAAAAGGAATCCTGGCTTAGAACAAAGTCTGTGATCTGGCTAAAAAAATGTACTAGCATTTGAACTTGCAGAAATCAAATCCACACTTGAGTTGTAAATGTTCTCATTTCTGAGAAGAGATGAAATTGACTAGATGGTACCCAGTGACCTATCCAGCAGTCTCCTTTCTCCTGCCTCTCTGTGGCCTTCCCCTCCACCTGTCTGCCACCTGGCCTCCTTTCTCGCTCTTGTTGGTCTTCCCTGCTTTGGTCTACTGACCCATCATTTTTGCCTCTGTGTCTACTTTTGCTCTTCTAACATGCCCTTCCTGTTCTCCCCTTCCCCTCAATCTCTCCTCTGTTTCATCACTCTGCTCTTCTCAAATCATTATCAGAAGACACTAAGCAACCTGACTGCAGCTAAAGAAATGTCCTTTTGCTCAATTTCCTCAGTCAAACCACCTGTCACTGTAGAAATGGTCCATGAGTGGACTTGCCATGGAGTCGGAAAGCTGGAGGGCAGATAGATTTCACCCATGTTGTATGGGTTGGTCTGGAGGGAGTACACAGGAGCTTTGGATCCCCACCCAATGACATGAGCATGCCTAGAAGCCTGTGGGCTAGCTTCACCTTGGGAAGGAAGAGAGCTAGGGCAGGCATGAAGGCTCCCCATTACACTTCATGGCCTGGAAACACAAGTATCGGGTCTTTATTTTTGTTCCTTTTTCATTGGTATTTGACATGACAACCTTAACACCATGGAAATACCATTCCTTTGTTTAAATTTCATGCATTTACTCAACTGCCATTTACTCAGAGCCCACCTAGTTTCAAAAAAATTGCCAGAGACTAAGAGAACCTAACATAAAATCCAACCCCAAACCTCTACTTTCTTTCAGAAAGGGCTAACAGAACCACGATGAGAATTATTGAAAAAGGTCCAAGCCTAGTCTCACTTTAGTATTTTTTCTAAATTCAAGGGTTCAGAAATATCTTAAAAATTTTCAGACGAAAAATACTGGCTATTTACAGAGAAGAGAGTGACACTGGCTTCAGATGCCTCATGTGTGATGCAGTGGAAAAATATTGCAGAATTCTGAAGTAAGGTCAGAGATCCCAGAGATCCTAAATTCTTTACTTAGGTAAATTATTATTCTCCTACAAGGAAAAATTAATCCCTATCTGAACACTCAACAAATCAAAAAAATATTCCACATAACATCAAATCAAAAATTAATTTGAATGAAGAACTCAAGAAATGATGTGGAAAAAACAGTTATAAAATAGTTTCCATGAGTAATCTCTAAATAATTGTTTAGCATATATTTCTTAAATTTAATACATTTGTTTAGTATTTGAGAAAAAAGTTAATAATTAGGGAATTAAATTTCATGTTGTTTTACCAAAATCTGGGGAAGGAGATGAAAAGAAAGGAGAAAAACAAGATTTACTTTAAATCTCATCTTATCAGTTACAAAACTAGAATAGAAAGTGCAGGCAACAAGAAGAATTGTTTAAGTTATGATGTTTGTAGAAGAGTAGGTTAAATCAAGGAGGCAGAGAGCACAAACATTTAGCTCAGATCTCCAAAACACTTAAAAATGTAAGAAAAAAGTATGTTTTTTAAAAATGGACAAATCTATTATTATGCTTGAAATCATTGAAGAAATCCAACTGCTGATAAGAAATTTTAAAGCTGTTCTTCAAAAAAGCAAAGCACGTAGATGGTTTCAAATTCACAGCCCAAAATACACACAGAAAATAAAATACAAGATGTCTGTAAAAACTATACATGTAAATTAAAACATACAAAATATAATGGTAATTAATTAGATAATTGATTATAAACACTGATTTCACTGAGTTTCAGACTGCAAGAGAATTTGGTCCCATGATAGTAACCCAAGAACTGCTCTCTTAGCAGAATAGTTTGCTTGTTCTGGAGACATCCCAGCCTGGAAACAGGTACTGTACTTGCAGGAGAAGAAGAGCAGGGAATAAGGCAACTAGACCTCCTGCAGGACCTCCTTTGTTCTTGAATGAATGGAAGGGTCAATTGTATCACATGGCTAGAGAGACAGGGGAGGTTATTTTGAGTGGCAGCCTTCTAGTTCCAGGAAGTCCAGGTCAATTTGACATATTTATTTTAAATTTTATCCAAAAATTTAAATCGTAAGATCCTATATATTTTGTTAAAGAATAATGAAAGGGGTAAATGCCTCACTGTATGGTAAAACATATTAGAAAGTTGGTGTTAAAACAGATGAAAGATGTGTAGAGATTTATTATATGACAGAAGTAAATACTGGAGCTTAGGGATCAAAGATAAGAGCCAGGGCAGAAGTAGGAAAGCCCTGACTAGAGAAGGTTATGCATTCTTTGCTAAAGACTTGTCTTTGTCCTTTAAGTAAGTGAGGCATCTTAAACATGAGAATGATCTGGTTAAACTGATAGTTAGGAAAATTACCTAAATCCCAGTGGGATCCACTAGACAATGTATCACAGATTGACAAGACCAAGACAGCAGATGACTTTAGTGCAGTAGTGAGAATGGGGACGAGTGGAAATAACAAATATAACACAAATGTAATTGGGATTAATCTAAGAATTGCCACTGGGAGGAGATAAGATGGTTCCATACACAAAGACAAAGAACACAGGTTTGGGATAGACAGGATTGAGATGTGCAGTTCGGTCTGGGTCATGTTGAGACTGAGGCTCTGGTTGGAGGTATTTGGGTAGTTCCTGGCATGTCAGTTGTTGCATGGACTATACAGATCCCTCAAAGCACAGGGTGCCATAGAAAGAAGTGTAGACTTCTATAAATAAGCCCATCCCCATCAAATTATATTTTTAATTAAATGTAATATTATCATCTGTGTGTTAAAAAATGTTCACATATCTTGAAGTACATTCATTTATTCATTCTTTCATTCATTAAATAAGTATTTATTGAGCACTTACTATACACTAGACATTTTACTAAGAAATGAAAATGTAATGATAGATCAAAGTAAGAGTATGGAGAAGGTTTAAAATACTTATCCTGTAGAGTTTAGCATGAATAAAAAGAATCATACGAACAAATACATAAACACAATTGTCATAAGTCCTGAATTTGGAAGTATACAGTGCTGTGATAACAAATGATAAGAAAAATAGACCAAGTCAGGAGGTCAAGACGGATTTTCAGAAAGTGACAGACCTGAGATCTGAGAGAAGAGTAGGAGTTACCCTGGAAAATAGAACACAATACACACAGACACCCAGTAAACAGTGGGAGCTTATTGCATCTGAGGAACTAAAAAAATGACCACAATTCACATGCATTTCATGATGTAAAGCTTTTCAAATATTACTAAAAATCTGTTTCTCTGTTTTAAGAATATCTTGAAAAAAATGGGCAAAAGATAATTTTGAATATGATCATGCTTTGAATTCCATAACATACTGTGGTGAAAGTTGTCTCATGCTCACATTTAAGTAACATGTTCAGGAGATCTATCATCTGATAAAGACACATCTGCAAATTTCAGACAAACTCAGTAACGGATGTGTCAGAGCTCATTCTTCTATCAAGTTATTGAGTTATCAGGTTCAGTGTTGGTAAGCCAACACTTGTAGAATGATATCCTCTTTTGTAAACTCTGGATAACACATGATCTCCCTCCCTACCACCCCACCATGTTAGGCAGATGCGAGCTAATGCTTGAGTACTTCACTTACAGTACACCTCCACCCAGAAGGCCTCCAAAGCCATTTGAAACATCCAAATAGACCTCTGCTGAAGTTTTGAAGTTTTCTTGGATCTGTGCATGACACTAAATTCTTAGGTAAGTGGGGATGTTTGGAATGCATGCTAAGACCATGCAGACAAAGACGTGCTGCAGCAACTCTGAATTTCTCTAGTGCAGGGAATTTCGAGAATGGTGGAGTGAGAAGGCTTGGTGAATCGTCCTCCCGTGCAAGCAATGATAAGACTGGACAGAATTTTCAAAAACAATCATATCTGGAAATATATCAAAGGCATACAACAAATGGAGAAGTGTTTATTCTAGAACACTATTGAACCTGGGCTAAGCATACCTGTAAGCACATCTCTATATGCTGAATACCTTCACTGCATTTTACCAGGTCAGGGAAGGCCATGAAAACCAGAAACTTCCCTGCAGGAGGTGGGTAAGTTGATTTAGAGAGGAGTAGGGGAAAAAAACAAACCCAGGAGTATTATCAGAAAAAGTAGCAAACTCTGGCAAACACACAGAAAAAGTTAAGTTCCCAGCTAACCTGAGGGGATAATACTGGATAGGGCAAGCAACATACCTGCAGACCAGCCAGAGAATCTAGAGAAAGATCTTATGAATAAGATGTCTATG
This sequence comes from Avahi laniger, assembly GCA_963575035.1. Classification (NCBI taxonomy): domain Eukaryota; kingdom Metazoa; phylum Chordata; class Mammalia; order Primates; family Indriidae; genus Avahi; species Avahi laniger. The sequence continues at coordinate 19,077 of CAUYSK010113289.1, read as the reverse complement.
GTCAACCATGAAAAGCCCCCAGCTGCTCCTCACAGTCTGGAAGTGTCCACATGTCCACATGTGCAAGGTTGCACACATGCTCAGAAAGAGACCAGAAATGACCATCCCCAGCTTTCCACAAGTCCCTGTATGAGTGTGAGGCTTGTGTAAGTCCTGTGAGGAGACTGAAAAAGTGGTGCAGAAAGTAACCGTCAGGGGAGACTTAGAAATTTCCTGAACTTAAAGTGGATTCACAAACCCAAAGATCCACTGGCAAAGGGTAGAATTCTTACTGGCTCAAGGTGTTTGATCACAACCTCTTATCAATCACAGGGTGACCACTAAGCTCTGTTGACATAGGGGTGATCTCTAAGAAACCAGACGTTTTGGAAAAACAAGATCTTTTAAAAAAATTATCAGAGATATCAGCAGCTGCACAATGTGGAGGAGTCAGATTGTACAGAATTAGTGCAGGCAAGTCATTAAACATAGAAACAAACAAAGCTCAACAGCAATAACTATGAAGGAATCAGAATCAATATGTTACCTTTGATACCCATTTTTCACTTAGAAAAAAAGAGGCATGTTTTGCGATTTTTTTGATAGAGGCCAATCTCACTAGGGTTAGGTTAGTACTATTTCTATATACCAATAACAAACTAGCTATAAAAGAAATTGAAGAGGACACCAAAGAATGGAAAAATATCTCATGGTAATGGATCAAAAGAGTTAATATTGTTAAAATAAGCATACTACCCAAAGAAATTTACATATTCTAATGCAATCTGTAACAAAATACCAGGTAAATCATTCACGGAAATAAAAATAAATCCTAAAATTTGTATGCATTCACAAAAGACCCTCACCTCATAGTCAAAGCAATCCTGAGCAAAAAGATCAAAGCTGAAGGCTTCACATTACCTGATTTTAAAATATATTACAAAGCTATAGTAATCAAAACAGTATGGTATTGGTTTAAAACAGACACTTAGTCAAGTGGAACAAAATAGAGAAGCCAGAAATAAATACATGCATTTACAAATAGCTGATATTTTACAAAGTTGTGCCCAGAACATATATTGGGAAACAGACATCCTCTTTAATAAACGGTGCTGAGAAAACTGGATATCTATCTGCAGAAGAATGAAACTACACCCAGTCTGCCACCATATAAAAAAATCAACCCAAGATGGATTAAAGACTAAAATGTAAGATCCAAAATTATAAAACTACTACAGAAAAACACAGGAGAAATGCTTCAGACCATTGTTTGGGCAAAGATTTTATAGTTAAAAGTTCAAAAGCACAGGTAATGAAAACAAAAATAGACAAATGGATCTATATTAAACTACAAACCTTCTGTACAGCAAACAAAACAGTCAGCAGAGTGAAGATACAACCTGCATAATCGAAGAAAATATTTGTAAATTATTCATCCAGCAATAATTAGCACCCAAAATATATAAGGAACTCAAACAACTCAACAAAAAATCAAATAATCCCTTTAAAAAATGTGTAAAGGATCTGAGGCATTTCTCAAAACAAGACATAAATGGCCAACAGGTATATGAAAAAAATTCTCAGCATCACTAATCCTCAGGGAAATGCATATCAAAACCACAGTGGGATATCATCTCACCCTAGTTAGAATGGATATTATCAAAATGACAAAAAAAAATAGCATATGTTGATGAGAATGCAGAGAAAAGGAAATGTACAAAGTACTGCCATTATAAAAACCAGTATGGAGGTTTGTCAAAAAGTTAAAAATAGGATACCAAGCAATCTAACAATCCCACTATTGGATATTTATCTAAAGGGGGGAAAAAACAGTATATCAAATGTACACCTGCACTCTCATGTTTATTGCAGTATGATCAGAATAACAAAGACATGGAATCAACCTAAGTGTTCATCAACAAATGTATTAATAAAGAAAATGTGGTACATATACACAATGAAATAATTCTCAGCCATAAAAAAGAATGAAGTCCTATCATTTGCAGCAACATGGATGGAAATGGAAATCATTAAGTGAAATAACCTTGACATAGAAAGACAAATATCACATGTTCCCACTCATATGTGAGAGCTACAAAATTTAATCTCATGAAGGTACAAACCAGAATGATAGTTACCAGAGGCTGGGAAAGGTGAGGGGAGAGGATGAAGATAGATCGGTTTATGGGTACAAATATATAGTTAGACAGAATAAGTTCACATGTTCAATAGCATAGTAGAATGACTATAGATAACAATGTTTTATTGTATATTTCAAAATAGCTAGAAGACAGTATTTGAAATCTTCCCAACACAAAAAAATGATAAATGTTTGAGGCAATGAATCTCCTAAAAGCCCTGATTTGATCATGGTACATTATGTGCATGTGTCAAAATATTACATATATTCCATAAACATTTATAATTGTGTATCAATAAAAAAGAAAAAAAATCATAGACTGAATCTACATACATACATACATTAGGAAAAAGAAAGATAAGTTATAGAAAGAAACAATTTTATTATTTGAAGATAAATGAGTCTGACTCACAACATTAACATTACAAAGGATATAAAACATTTTATCACCTTAAGTAATGTAGAATAAGCACCTACAGGGAAAATAAAATTTTTACTAGTTTTGCTATCTCACCACAAACTGCAAAAGTTATGACAAGAGTGCAAGATAAGATCTTAGCTAAAATTTTAAAAGGCATTAAATTTGTGAGTGGATGATAGAAACAGAAACATGTTCTGATTGGCAGCAATTGTATTCAGTACCATTTCAGACTATGGGCATCCACTGGGTATCCTGTAACATGTCCACCATGAGTAAGGGGAGACTGCTTGGTCTGCTGCTTTGTACCCATTAACATACATCTCACTATTTCCTCCACCTCCACCCCATTCCAGCTCCCGGTAACCATTGTTTTATTCTCTGTCTCTGCATATCTAACTCTTTTTTAAGATTCCATGTATATGTGAGATTATGCAATCAATACCCGAAAAAGCCTAAGTCTTGAGGAGCTTATCAGAAGTATACATGGTCTCTATGCCCATAGGAAAACGTGGCTTAGAAGGATCAATAACATCTTTCATTTAGAAATGAGCAAATGTTGATTTTTGATTTGGAGCAAATATTGGCACTAGGGAGAATCTTCTTCTAGAAGACAGGGTTCTAATGCCAAGCCACAATGGTACTAAGGCACAGTGGAAATATCAGCCATGCCATAGCACTAAAGGAGCCTAGTGACGGCATAGAATGGAGATGTCACAGACACTGCCATCACCATGTAAGGGTTAAAGGCACCCTTGGCCCTCTGAAAGTTCACTGAAAAATCACTGACATTAATTGGACAAAAGGCATATGAATTTATTTAATGTGTATACATAGGACCCTTCAGAATGAAGACCCAAAAATAGAGTAGAAATTGTCCTTTTTTATGCTTAGGTTCAACAAAGTATGGACAGAAATATGATTGGACATAAAGGGTATGATCTAATGCTGACAGGCTGAGAGAGGAAACCCAGCAAGACCTGTATGTCTGGATTCTTCCTGGCCTCTGTCAGTGTGCATTCTTTCCTTCTGGGTGCAGGGCAGGACCCTCTGGAATAGGGGATCTTATGACATAGAATAACAAAAATAGGTCATATCATTTCCTTCTAGCCAGTTTTTCCATAGAATAATTTTAGGTGTTATAGTTGTCCTTTAAGAAAAGGGCTGCTGGTTTTTATAACCCACCTTGGGAAAGAGAGATTCCAGTTTCTGTGGCTAGCCTTGGGGAGATGGGACTGAGAGACAGGAGGATAGAAAGTCAGAGAAGAACATTTGCTTCTGAGCCTGCTTCTAGGTCTTTAATTTGGGTTTTAGTTTTCTGAGACCCAGCAATCATTTCTGTACTTTTGAAACAGAAAGGGAAAGTGAATATGAGACACTGCATAGACTATGTAAAAGAATGTAATTTGCAAACAAGATTAATTTCTTAATCTTTCAAACGGTTTCAATTGCTGCTGCTCCTGAGAGAAGTGACATTGTATAAGTTAGATTTTTCTGTCTTGAATATATTTGAATATATTCCAGCTCCAACATCCTCATTTTGTCTGGAGATTTTCTTTACTTAGATTAAATTTTTAGTCATCTTCTTGTGAAAGCTGTCAGAATCAAAATGAGTCACATTGTTAAAAAAATTAACAAACAGAGCTAGGGAAGGACATGCAGAGAGGGTTCTCATGCTCGCATGCCTAATGACAAAAGCTATCAGGAATGACTCCGGAAAACCAGAGACCTTGCACAAAGGCCATCACAATCTTACACAAAAAATACTTCTGCAGAGACATCTGCTAAGGAACTGTAGGTCCAAACTCTGGCATCACCCTTGTTGTTAATGTTTTTAACTATGGAAAATTGTTTCAAAACAATTTTGTAATCCTCGTTTTTTTGTTTAAAATTTTGTCTTCCTTTACCTCCCTAAATATGCACATATAGATTACTACAGCACCTATATTTTAATTGCAATGCTTTATTCACAAATAAATATCTTTTTCTTCTACAGAGACTCTCTTTCTGTTTGTGATTTAGGTTGATATTCTGCCATATTTGGCACAGACTTACTGACCTCCTGTTAAAATTGAAACGAAGACGTCTCCATCTATCTTCCCTCCCTCGGGCACAACTCAGTTTCGAACATGGTCTTTGGCAACACTAAACACTCTCTTCTGGTAAAATAATTTTCACTGAATTACTGTTGTCATATTTTAGGCTTAACTTGTTTAAAATTTTGGTGGGTGTGGAGCCAGTGTTGAGATAGTCTTTTGTATCCAGATAACTTTTTTGGATTATTTTTATTTTATTTTATTTTTTGAGTGCTTATTTTCCTTTAATTATCAATTTTCAGAGTAATGAGCTGTTCCCTGGCTCCTCTTATTTCTTTTTTTTTAATTTCAGGATATTATGGGGGCATAAACATTTTGGTTACAAGTTATAACTTTGCCTGACCCAAGCCAGGATTAGAGGCATGCCTTTCCCCCATACAATAATCACCTCATCCATTAGTTGTGAGTTCACCCACCCTCATCCCCCCAAACCCCCATGAATATTACTACCATATGAGCACCTTAGTGTTGATCAATTAGTGCCAATTTTACGGTGAGTATATGTGGTGCTTATTCTTCCATTCTTGTGATACCTCACTTCAGAGGATGGGCTCAAGCTCTATCCAGGATAATATAAGAGGTACCAGATCATCATTGTTCTTTTGTAATAGACTAGTATTCCATAGTATACATATACCATACTTTATTAATCCACTCATGTATTGAAGGGCACTTGGATTGTTTCCACATCCTTGCAATAGTGAATTGTGGTGCTATAAACATTTGAGTGCACATGTCTTTATTATAAAATGCCTTTTGTTTCTTTAGGTAGATGCCTAGTAATGGGATTGCAGCTCTTTGAGGTACATCCAAATTGCTTTCCATGGAGGTTGTACTAATTTGCAATCCCACCAGCAGTATAAGAATGTTCCAATCTCTCCACATCCTTGCCAGCATTTGTTGTTTTGGGACTTTTTGATAAAGGCCATTCTCACTGGAGGTAGGTGATATCTCATTATGGTTTTGATTTGCATTTCCCTAATGATTAGAGATGTTGAGCAATTTTTTATACGTTTGCTGGCCATCAATCTGTCTTCTTTTGAAAAGTTTGTGTTCAAGTCCTTTGCCCATTTATTGATGGAGTTATTTGATTTTTTTCTTGTTAATTTTCTTAAGTTCTATATAGATTCTTGTTATCAGCCCTTTATCAGATGTGTAGAAAGCAAATATTTTCTCCAATTCTATAGGCTGTCTATATGTTCAGATGATAGTTTCCGTGGCTATACAAAAGCTTTCTAATTTGATCAGGACCTGTTTATTTTTGTTGCTGCTGTGATTGCTTTGGGAGTCTTTTATAAATTTTTTGCGTAGGCCACTGTCTGAAAGAGTATTTCCTACCTTTTCTTCTAGGATTCTTAAGGTTTCACGCCTTAGGTTTAAGTCTGTTATTCATCGTGAATTGATTTTTGTAAGATGTGAGAGGTGGGGATCTAGTTTCAATCTTCTGCATGGAGTTATCCAGTTTTCCCAGCACCATTTATTGAATACATATTCTTTTCCCAGTGTATATTTTTGTCTGCTTTGTCGAAGATTAGATGACAATATATGGATGGTTTTATTTCTAAGTTTTCAGTCCTGTTTCAAAGGTCTGTATCTCTGTTCTTGTGCCAGTACCATGCTGTTTTGGTTACTATAGCCTTGTAGTAAAGCTTGAAGTCTGGTAGAGTGATACCCCTAGTTTGTTCTTTTCGCTTAAGATTTCTTTGGTTATATGAGGTCTTCTCTGGTTCCATATAAAGAGTAGAATTATTTTTTCTAGATTTGCAAAGAATGATGATGGTGCTTTGATAGGGATTGCATTAATTCTGTAGATCACTTTGAGTAGTATGGACATTTTAGCAATATTCATTCTGCAAATCCATGAGCAAGGTAGATTTTTCCATCTGTTTACATCTTTTGCAATTTCTTTTCTTAGTGTTTCGTAGTTCTCCCTATATATGTCTCTCACCTCTTTTGTAAAATATATTCCTAGATATTAAATTTTCTTTGAAGCTATTGTAAAAGGTGCTGCATTTTTTATTTGACTTTTGGCTTGACTGTTATTTTCATATACAAATGCAACTGATTTCTGTGCATTGATTTTGTATCCTGATACTATTGAATTCATTTATCAATTCCAGGAATCTCGTGGTTGAATCCGCAGGGTTTTCTAGATATAATATCATGTCATTAGCAAAAAGTGAGAGTTTGATATCTTCTGCCCCCATTTGGACACATTCCCCTCTCTTGTCTAATTGCTCTGGCAGGTCTTCCAGCACTACCTTGAATAGAAGTGGAGATAGTAGGAAAACTTGTCTGGTTCCAGTTCTAAGTGGGAATGTTTTCAATTTTTCCCCATTCAGTCTGATATTGTTTGTGAATTTATCATATATGGCCTTAGTAATTTTAAGGTGTGTCCCATCTTGTTTTTATATCAAGTTAATATTGACCTCATCAAATGAGTTAAGAAGTCTTTCTCTTTTAAATTTTTGAATGAGATGGCATAGATTGGCGTTAATTCTTCTTTAACTGAATCGTAAAATTCTCTGATTAAATCATCTGGACCTGGAAATTTCTTTTTGGGATATTTTTATTTAAAAATTTAATTTATTTAACAGTTTTAGTGCTATTAAGATTTCTATTCAATCTTGTTTGAATTTTGGTAGTTTTTGGTTTTCTATGAATTGGCACTTTTCTTCTAAATTGTTGAATTTGTGAGCATATAATTGTTCATAGTTTTCCTATATTATACTTTTAATAGCTGCAGAATCTGGAGCTATATCCTTTGTAACTCCTGGTATTGGTAATTTGTACCATCTCTTTTTTATATTTTTGTCAGTCTTGCTAAAAGTTTATTGATTTCAGTGGTAGTTAATGAATTAGTTTATTTAAAATTTCAGAATATTATGGGGGCACAAACATTTTATTTACATATATTGCCTTTGCACCACCCAAGCCAGAGCTACAATCGTGCCCATCTCTCAGAGATAGTTTTAAAAAAAATACCATTTTATTTCTTTGATATTTTTTCTTTTGTTTTTCTATTTTCAATTTGATATCCATTCTCATGTTTATTACTACCTTTCTTGTGATTTCTTTGAGTTTGTTTTTCTCTTCTTTTCCTAGTTTCTTGAAATAGAAACTTAGAGTATTTGAGATCTTTCCTCTTTTCTAATGTGAGCATTTAAAACTATAAAATTTCCTGTCATCACTGCTTCAGTTGTATCATACATATTTTGATATGTTGTATTTTTATTTTCATTCTATTCCATACATATCTTATTTTCTTTGGGATCTCCTCCTTGACCCATGTATTATTTATAAATATGTTGTTTCATTTCAATGTGTTCAGAGATATTCATGTTGTCTTTCTGTTATTGATTTCCCATTTGGTTCCATTATGGTCAGAGAACATACTCTGCATGATAACAATTCTTTTCAACTTGTCGAGGTTTGTTTTATGGCCCAGGATATGAGTCTGTGTTAGTGAATGTTCCATGGGTGCTTGGAAAAAATATATATTCTGCTGTTACTGACTGGAGTCTTTTATGTATGTTGATTAAATCCTGTTGGTTCATTGTGTTTTTTAGGTCTTCAGTAGTCTTCCTGATATTCTATTTAGTTGTTTTATTAGTTGCTCAGAGGGGTTTGTTGAAATCCCTAACTATAATTGTTGATTTATCTAATTATCCCTTGCTGGCTCTTCTTTATTTCCTACTCTTGGGGCAACACTTCCGATAGACAGCAGTTCTGGATGGTACCAGAGCAGAGGGTTAATATGCTACGGTAATATATATCATTTTTTAAGAAGATGGATTCTATTCTTTAGGATTCCCAGAAATATCTCTCCTATGCTTATAGATCTGGCAGTAATGACATTCACAACCGTTCTGATCTTTATCGTGTGAGGAAGAAATTCTTCCTTTCCTTTCAATGCAATAAGATGCCATGTGATTGAGAGTTTTCTGTTTCATGTTCCCCATGAATGTGTTTTTTTTTTTTCTGGGGGAATGCTGACATTTCCCACTGTCTCCCTTGTTGGATCTTCTCATCTCTGTAACACTGTTGAAGCAGCCTCTCTGGCAGAGGGGTGAGGTACCACGATTACGGTTGAAGTTAATGAGGGCTTAACTTTTACATTTTGGAGAAGGATGTTTGGGAGGTTGAGATGTAACTTCCTGGGATGTTTCTTTAGCTGAAATCAGGGAGGAATCAGAATTTATATTTGGTGTAACTCTCTGTGGTTAATAAAAAAGAAGAAAAATAAAAGGAAAACAAAACAATGACAAAGTTAAATAAAATAAAACAAAAAATAAAAAGTAAGAAGAGAAACAAAAACTCCATAAAATTTTATACCTGGGATAGTGTTGGCAATTTTGTTACCTCAAGGGGAATCCAGCCTGAGGACATGTCTTCACAGTGAGAATAGAAGAGAAGAAATATGAAAATTCCCTTGTTATTTCGTGATGTCATCATGCCAGTTATTTCATGAGACCTGGAAGCACACTAACTATAGTCTACTAGTTATCTATGATAATTATTTTTTTCCTCGTTGATGAGGCTATTTGATCATGGGCTTTCTGTTATTGTAGAACAAATTCTTAGTTTTCTGCTGTCTCATGGATATAGCTGCCTCATAGGTCTGTCTTCTGATCATCTTTATCTAACTCCTACAGAGTGGGGGGACCTACAAGAGAATTCTAAAATATATGTTTTTCATAATTCATTTAAAATTGGTAAGAATTTAGGGTTCAATTGTCACATTTTCTAATGTCCACATGGAAAATTGGAACACCAAACGGAGCTAAAAGGATCGCACTTGAACAAATGATGGAAGAATTGAAATTGAAAGAACATGGAGGCAATGTATCTCACCTATCAGATCACTAATTTGTAATATGCTAGGGCCAGTGTAGATGTGGTGAAACAGACAGTCTCGTACTACTGGTGGTCCTTAAAATGACACAACCACTCAAGGAGGTCAGGCTGTAGATATGCATCATAGTTTACATGTGCAAAATCACCTGAACCAGAAATTCTGTGACTAGAAATGTTTTTTCTAGTGAGTGGATATGTGTACAAATATGTATGGACAAGAGTGATTAACAACAGCGTTGCTTCTGTGAGGAAGAACTCTAAATGTAGAACAGTAGAAATAAATGCTGCTTGAATAAAATACGTTACCTCCATCCAATGGAATTCTATTTCGTGCAAACTCTATCTGTGCCTCAAGAACGTCAGGCCACACATATAAAGAAAATCAAGCCACTAGAGAGAAGAGAGGATCACCAAACCCTCTTGGTGCCTGCCTTCATTTTGGCTTCCAGGTTCTCGAACACTGCATAGAATACTTGCCCTCATGCTCCCCCTGCCTGATTGCCATTCAACCTTCAAATTTTAACTCACAGGTCACTTACTTCCTCCTGAATGCTTTCCCTGGCTCTACTAAACTAGGTTGTTTCCCTCTGCTCCATGCATACAGAATATTCAGTATATTCCCAGTTTAAGAAAGCACTTTTCAGATCTCTGTCTAACTACTCTTTTTCTCCCCAATAGACTGTGAGCTCAACCTTGCAATCCTAGTGCCTTGTCAAATGCCTGGCAAAAAGCCAGTGCTCCGTAAAAATGAATGAATGAAGTGCTTGGAACATAGTGGGTGTTCAATAAGCAATACATATTCTGATTGCTGGCACTATCCTATTCTGAATTAGGTACTACATGGGGAGAATAGTCAATGAGAATTTTGTGAGTTGTTGATCACCAGACAGGTTTAGATCTGAGGGAGGAATTTGCTATAATATTGGCACCAACATTGACTTAGAACAGAAAACCAGGAGTCATCTTAGCTCCTCCTTCTCTGTGTTCACCAAATACAGGTTATTTCTGTCTATCCAGTTTTCTCTGTGTAGTTTATAAAATGATATTTGTTTTCATTATCATGCTCATAGGTATTATAGGTTTGAATCCTGCATTGTCTTTCCATATTTTTTGAGAAAAATACAGGAATCATTGAAGACAAAACTAAAACATAAGCAAAGATCATTTGACAAAGTGGAGTAATAGAGTGTAAAGTCCTCTCAAATATCTAAATATATAGACAATATCCCTTGTAATAAATGAACTGTGTCACTATATATGTATACACACACACTCACACACCCATCCATTTATTTCTATACCTATGCATCTATCTAGAAATGGGGAGGGAGGGAGAGAGAGAGAGAGAGAGAGAGAGAGAGAGATTTAGAGAGAGAATTACATGCAGGGCTGATTCCTGGATCCAAGTTCATGCTATAGTAATATGATCTTGTTCTCCTGATCTGGAAGCCCATTTTACTCTTCAAGGTGACTTTGCAAAGTTCTGCTCCAGTTTTATAGTATAAAGTTAGGGTATAACCTTATTAGCTCTCTTTCAAACTTCCCTGGGAAGCCCCAATTTACCACTCAGTCCTTGAATCCCCATTGGAAATTATGTATCCTCTGGTAGTTTTTCTCTGGCTTCCAGCTTTGTTAAGAGCTATTAGAAGCTCTTTCCCTGGGATCTTGCTGTTTTCAGACCAAACATGTTAGGTCACAATGAACTGGTGGACATTTGGAGACCCCATCTCAGGATTTGTGCAGAAAACATTGCATTTTTGGACATTTAACAGGAGACATTTTGAAACTACCTATTCAGCAGCTCCGAGGTAGCTACTGTTAATTGGACAGATACCCCAAACCAAATTCTGTTCTTTATGCTTTACATCTACTAACACATTTCATCTCCAAACAAGAGGTCTGCTAGAAAGGCATATCCTTACCTGATGTCACACATGATGACCTCAAGGTACAGAGGCTCTGTAACTTGCCGAGGGATGCAGTCTGATATACGATGGAGTCTGGAATTGATGCTCAATGATTTCCCTACAGAGACCATGCATTTCCCCACCATGGCCTCCCGCTAGATGACCATGAGAGAAACGCTGTGAGATACTTTCTCATTATTAAAAAGAGAGTGTTATATTTTCCTGGATAGAGCTTGAGCCCATCCTCCAAAGTGAGGTATCACAAGAACGGAAGAATAGGCTCCACCTGTACTTGCCATCAGATTGGCACTAACTGATCAGCACTATGGTGCTCACACGGTAGTAATATTCTCCAGGGATTAGGGGGTTGGGGGGGGTAAACTCACAACTAATGGATGCGGTGAGTGATGTAGAGGGGAAAGGCATGCCTCTAATTCTTGCTTGGGTGAGGCAAAGTCATAAAATGTAATCAAAATGTTTATACCCTCATAATATCCTGAAATAAAAATAAATTAAATAAATAGTTTCATATTATAAGTTTCTCTTAAGCAGGAATCAAGACTTTTTAGTTCACCTGATACAATATCCAGGATAGATCAAGGTGCGCTTAGATAATAATCTAAAATATCTTTTTTCAATACTCAACTGTTCCTGAAAACCTTGAAACAACTTCTAAAAGTATAATTTTCTAACTAGAAACGTAGATTTCTTCTATAAAAATTCTGCTAAATAATAAAGAAAACAAATATTTTTGTCTTACAAAAATAAATAAATAAATAGAGAGTGTGATAAAGTGGCAAGAATATGGATGATAAAAGAAAGGCATATCCTTACCCAATGTCACACATGATGACCTCAAGGTACAGAGGCTCTGTAACTGGCTTTTTGTGGGGATTAACTGAAAGAAACTCAAGTTTCTCCAACACTGCTGCCTGGTGCATACATTGATGCTCTAATGTCCACCTTTGTTATCTTAGGCAGCAGGTACTGAAAGTTAATTTTGATGGCTTTTTTACTCTTTTGCATATACTCAAAATTTTACCAAATGATTATGTTACTTTGGTAAAAAGTGCAGATCATTTTTAGATAAGAAAAAATGTTGAATGGGGAGAAATGTTGCATCTTGAGCTTAAGCTTTGTCCAATACTGGGATTCACAAATGTTTGTAGATATTTGTCAAATTGCTGGGGCCAAAGGTCAGTATGCAGGAGGGGCTGAGCAGCCTCCAGGGGAAGGGCTTCCTTGAATGGACAGCAAGTCAGGAAGAAAATATTAATTTGGGGGGTTGGGGCATTTCTATTTCTCCAGTGCAATTATCCCCTGACCAGCCTCCCCTACATAAGTTCTATGGAGAGAGAGGGCCTACAGGAAAACCCTGGAATGTGGAGTGAAATGGAGCCCAAGTGCTGTTCAGTGCATGTGTTTTATTATGGAATTAGAAAGAAATAACTTGCGCATTGAAGTTAATTGGAGCCCTTTGTGGATGGATGGGGAAAAGTGTGGACATCACACGCTCCCTGAATACTTGAAAAACTCCCCTGGACTTGATGAGTTTCTATGGCAGTCACACCTCAATAAGGAGGCTTAAATAAAACCTGCCCTGGAAACACTTTTGTCCTTTCCCTGAAGTTCTTCTAGAAGCAGTCACATGTCTTTTCTCTCCAAATCTTCCATTTTTTAAAAAATTGAGACAGAGTCTTGCTCTGTCACCCAGGCTGTAGTGCAAGTGAAGAGACTCAAACTCCTGGCCTCAAGTGATCCTCCCAACTCAGCCTCCCAAAGTACTGAAATTACAGGTGTGAGCCACCACACCCAGCTATCTTTTCTTTACACTAGATACATTGGAATTATTATCTTCTAGCTATTTTGAATTGTACGATAGACTAATGTTAACTATAGTCACTCTATTAATCTTTCAAATACCAAGTCTTATTATTTATTCTATCTAAGTATATATTTGTAATCATTAATCAACCTCTTTTCATTCCCCTCCTCCCCGTATCCTTCTCAGCCTCTGGCAACCACACCAATCTACTCTCTATCTTCATGAGATTCACTTTTTTAGCTCCCATATGAATGAGAACATGTGATATTTGTGTTTCCATTTTTGGCATATTTCACTTAATTACCTCTAGTTCCATCTATGATGCAACAAATGACAGGATTTCATTCTTTAATGGCTGAATAATATTCCATTGTTTCAAAGATACTTTTTTTTTGCATCATGTCTCCCAACTTAGTCCCAACTCCACATAGTCCCAACACCACAAAAAAAATAAAGTAATTGATGTTCCTAGACACTGATGATTCACTTATTGAAATCATCAGAAAACTTCTTTCTGGAATATGCATGAACATGAGTCAGGCCAGTCAGCATGTAATATATGATTAGCTACTATTTAAACACATTCTGTTTTTCTTTTATTGGTACAGGTTGAATATTCTTTATCTGAAATACTGGGGACCAGAAGTGTTAGGGTTTTGGATATTTTTTGGATTTTGTAATATTTGCATATACTTATGCTTATACTTATCAGTTGAGCATCCCTAATCCAAATATCTGTAATCCAGAATGCTCCAATAAGCATTTCCTCAGAGCATCACCTTTGAGCATCATGTTGGCACTCACTCAAAAGGTTTTCAATTTGGGGGCGTTTCAGATTTTGGATTTTCAGATTACAGCTGCTCAAACTGTATGTATTTACTTACTCAATTTCTTCAATATTTCCAGGGAATGAGTGCACTCTTGGTTGAATTTGCTAAAGTGGATCGGATCTACGAAAGGAAAACTACACTGTTAAGATGAATTTGGTTGTATGATTAATAATTTGCATTTCTGGGACAATTTCTCCATCTAAGAATACTCCAATTGTAGAGCAGAGCTTTTTGTTGTTGCAAAATATAGTTGTTAATGCGGCCCTGCTTAGACAAACTAGTCAGAGTACCAGCATTAGAGAGGAAATAAAAATTCCACATGGTAATAAATAGAATATTTCAGTACTCCCCATACATGGTACACATAAATGTGAGAAATCAAAAGGGGTATTTACCCCAGCACATTAATTCCAATAGTTTGATAGAATAGCACATAATATCATGATTTGAAAGCTTTGGGGAAAAAGCACAAGGTTTCCAGGTGTCATCTGCACATTGATTAAGCTTTAAGTTGTATATGAATTTGGAAGAAAGAGAGAGTTCAATACTCTAAATTGAAATAATCTATTTTACATTGGCCAGGCTAGGGGGGCAATATAAATTAATAGTAAATGTTCATTTTAAATGGTCATTTTTGAGTTGTGCTTAGATATGTGACAAGACAGATTTCCTTTATCAAATAAAAAAGCTTGTTATGAACTCTACTGACTATTACATTAAGCAGATTTAAAGAACTTATATGAATTCTGGCTTCTGCTTAAGATTCAAAAAACTGAAAAGAGCACTACTCTCGCATAAACAGAAATAAACAGACATATAATCTACAAAAATCATAACTTTTCTTGAACCCATCAGAAAGCTTAGTTTTCAGGGAGACTTACTAGCCTGAAATCTAAGAAAGGCATTTCTAACAGAAGTCAAGACAAGAATGATGACCCATCTAGGCCAGAGCACAGGGGGAGGAGGACACACTGTGGTGCAAGTGGATGAGAAGACTTTCATTAACATTTTTAGTGAGTTGATAAAGGCACAGTGTGGCCTAGCACAAGAGGACAGAACACTTGAGAGCCACAGACACAAGGAATGTTGTACCCTCAAATTCTTTGTGATATACTTTCCTTGAGTCCTCATGAGAAAGATGAGGGGAATTTGGAATTAATAAAAACAGGCAATGTTGCAAGATAATTAATATCTAAAAATTATATTTCTCTTTATCGGATGAAACAATATAAAATTTCATAAAAAGATAACAATGTATAATAGCATCAAATATCCAACAATAAGTTTAAAACACAAAAGATATGCAAGATTTATTTGCAGAAAATTGTAAAACTCCATTGAGGGAATTTAAACAGTCTGATTTCCAACACAAGGACAGCGTACTCTGGCTTCACTTTGTCTTCATTTAAAGTTACAGTTGCCCTTCACCTATAAGATAAACATAACAGTCAGGAACATTACTTAACAGTTTTATTTAGATGACAGTAAAAGTATACAAAAATACTACAATTTATATTTTATAAAGTGAACTAAAGCCAGAGAATTCTAAGGGCAACCCTTTGGCTTACATCCAGTTAAGGGTCTGTAAAGAAGGTAGACTTTTAGGCACATTAACAGTATTTGTTAAACACACTGCCCTTTATATGGTATAGAATGTAAAGAGACTGTACAAGTAAAGAACAGATTAAATCAAAAGAAACTATTTAAAGGCACTATTACGTAGAAAACAAAAATCCTGTAATGTTTAGTAATGATACAACAAACACTAAAGAAACAAAATAAATATTTAAAAGTATCAATCAGCTGTTTTGACTTGAAATGATCTTCTTAATACCAATAGCTAAAATAATGACGTCACAGTTGGAATTACTTAAGTGGAGTGAATAGAAAGGCCAGCATTACATTTGTTTTTTCCCTTTTGTGGAAAAGCGTAAAAATGTTTCTTTGGGCTAGTTTAGCCCTTATGTATTTGTTTTAAATAGAGTAACTATTTGTCTTCTTTTTACCCATACTCCTAGTTTAATTATAAATAATATCTCTTTACACATTTAAATGTTTTTCAGTTTACAAAATAAACTATATGATCACATTAGATTTAAGCCATACCATTATAGCAAAAAACAAAATGCAAAGCAAAAACAGTACCATTTCTCATGGTCTGGCAGCGAGAGGATGAGAGAGAGAGAGAGGAGAGAGAAGAAGATAGATAGGTACTGGAAAAAGTCAAATGTACATATACACAGATTATTTGTTTCTACAAGGTCACTGCCTTTTAGAGAAAATTGATAGATTTTAAAACTTTGTCCATGGTATTTGTATTGTTTAGATATTCAGTTACTCCTGTGTATGTCAAATAATTTTTTTTCCTAGCACATCTTATTCAGATTTTTAAAATATTTGTTTAGAGGTCAAGAATGCATTCACTTTTAGTTATGTAATATATTCATTATGCTTTAGCATCTTGTCCATATTCCTTATTGTGTATACTTAAGATCTGTACATTCTCTTTAGATTGTGTAAAACTAGTGGATCCTCTATTCATAGGTTTTGTATTATTTTTTAAAATAATAGTCTCTTTGATTTATTAGTTAAATTATTTCTTCTTTTCCTAATGATTTTTCTTTTATTAAGTACTTCATTCCTTTTCCTCTAGGCTTATTTTGTTGCTCTTTTCTTCTTATTTTTGTGTTGGGTGCACATGTAATTATCATTTTCTTTTTTTAATAACAATGCATTTAAAGCTATGATCTTCCTATGAACACATTTTAGCCAAGTTTGATAGTTTCCTGAAATTAATCTAAAAACAACTTTTTAATCTAAATATTCTGATGGAATGGATCAAGAATGTAGAATGAAAAAAATACAGAGTGCATTAGAAAACTAACGCGAGGTAATTTCCTTCCTAAACATCAAGTGTTTCCTTTAAATTCAGAAACTCCTGTAATTAATGTTCAAATATTTGGAAAATGCATGTATAAAACATACTAAAGTTAATTACTCAGTAAGTACTATGGTTATGGACTTCAAACTTCAAACTTTATCAACTGATGCCTCAAGGCAGAAACTTATATATAACTTTTGATATGGTTAGAGATGATTATATCATATAGTGTCTACAGTCTGATTAGAAACGGTAACTCATGAAGACTGACAGTGGGCAGGGAGTATGCTTAACATAGGCATTTTGTTCACACCCAACCTGAGCATCACTGACCTACATACACATTCTCCCTACTTCATCAGCCACAGAAACAAGAAACTAGACAATCTCTCACCATTTTATCATTCAGTCATTTGAGGTACATTTGAGGAAGGATTAAAAATACAACTGCTCTTTAAGAGTTAGAAGAATTAAGAAATTGACAGAGTCTAAGACAGGAATTCATGTTTCCATACAGAAAAACAAACATTATGTAGAAAGTCTGTTCATTTTCTTTGTAGCAATGAAACCTCAATTCAGATGATATACTTTTACTCAGGCCAGATGATTCATAGTAAATTATGCAAAGTATATTATCTTTATATTCTATGTATGCTGCCCAGCATAACAAGAGAACACAAATATCAGAACTGAAAATGATTTTGAAATATCTGATTTGAACTCTCTCTTCTTTTCATTATTTATTTATTTATTTTAAATTGACAAATAACCATTGTGTATATTTATGGGATACAATGTGATGCTTTGATGTATTTTTACATTATAAAAAGATTCAATCAAGCTGATTAATACATCCCTCACCTCACCAATTTACCACTTTTGTTGTGAGAAATTTAGAAATCCATTCCTTTAGCAATTTAAAAACAATTACTTTTTTAAAGGGAGGGTGGTTGGGAGGAGGGATGCTCAGTTGCTTTTTTTGTTTTTGTCAAGAAAGAGTCTCACTCTGTTGCCCTGGGTAGAGTGCAACGCCGTCATTGTAGCTCACTGCAACCTCCAATTCCTGGGCTCTAAGCAATCCTGCTGTCTCAGCCTCTCCGGTAGCTGAGACTACAGGCACCCTCCGAAACAGCTAGCTGGTTTTTTTTTTTCTCTTTTTGGTAGAGATGGGATCTTACTCTTGCTCAGGCTAATCTCGAACTCCTGAGCTCAAGCAATCCTCCTGCCTCAGCCTCCCAGAGTGCCAAGGATTACAGGCATGAGCCACCGCGCCTGGCCTCTTTTTGCAATTTTGAAATACACAATATGCTAATTTTAATGAACTTGCTACTCTGATGAGAACAAAGACAGGTTTGGAAATTAAGGGATTTGCCTAGAGTCACACAAATTATGTTAGAGCTGGTACTAGAAGCAACTTCAGTGCCTCAGTATATTTCAAATAAACTGATATGTTATAAATGTGTTATTTACTTGAAAAAATAAGGCCTCTATGATATTATCTGGAAATTATTAGTTGTTGGTTAAAGGATTTATACTCAAAGTGTAAGAAAACTTCTTCATATTTTATAATACAATATGGCTTTGACCCAATTTTTTTCGTTCATAGTTTGTAAGTCAGGTGTTGCTCCATGAATTAATATAGATGTGCTTGCAGACAGGATTTGTCTTAGGAGTTTTGCAGAGCTTTGCCCTGAAGGAATATGTGAACGTGTTGGTTTGCATTGCAAATGCTGTTGCACTTGGAAGAGCGTCTCTGAAAGACAGTAGCAGCTGTATCCCACAAGGCACCACATTTCTCAGATCTAAAGGTTTGGATTTGCTTTGTAAAGCAAAGCGAATCTGTTAAAAACTACAGGATGAGAGCTGACAATGGAGTGCCTCCCTGGAACAGACAGCTGCCCGAATGGCTATAAGCAAGCTCTTGTTTTAACACTCTAGACTGCCTGTCTCCATTCACAATAACCTAATAAATACGGAGCCAACATATCTCTGTTTAACCCCTCTGTTAAGTGATAAACTTACCTTAGAACTTAGAAGTTAACCTTTGAAAGATTTTGTAACCATTTGTTCACGTAGATAGAATTAGTTAAAGGATCTGTAGAAGCCTTTTGAAAATCTGTTAACCTGAGAGGAACTACCTGTTG
>CAUYSK010113287.1:0-34600 GCA_963575035.1 Avahi laniger | reverse complement strand
CCTGTTTCTCGACAGCGTCTGATTAGACACACGTCTCTCTTGCCTGCTCCAGACTGGGGAAAAACAGAGGACAGCGGGTCAGAATCTGTCCTTGTGTAACTTCATGCAGGAAAGTGGCTGGTGGGAAGGGTCAGGTGACTCCTGTCCCACCTACATACTGCTGGATCCTATTCACGTGCTGCCGAATCAGCCCTGAGGAATTAGATCAGATCCGGCACGTTCAGGGCGGCATGGCCGTAGATCCTAAGGAGGTCAGAACCAAAGGCAATCCCTGGCTAGGGGTGTCACTCTCCAGGACCCACCCTGCCCTTTTTCTCTCTCACTCCCCATTCTTCTGTCTCTTTGCATTTTGCATCTTTCTCTCTCTCTTTCATGCGCGCGCGCACACACACACACACGCACACACACACACACACACGCATGGAACACACAAACACTCTTGCTGAGGAGGCTTGCCAGACAAGAAAAGCCTCGATTTGCTGAATGGCAAGGAAATGCTTAAGCAGTTGGTTCCATTTTTCTCCTGGTTTCTCTCTCATTTCTATCTGCTCCCGGGTGACCCAGAGCCTTCACCAGCGGCTAGTGGTTAGGAATATTCCAGGAGGGTCCTGACACAGGTAGCCCTAATGCCTGCAAGGATGACAGCTGCCACCTGAGAGAGAAGCCAGACAGGAGGTGGTAGCATTAAACAAAGGTGGCTGGTACTTAAAAGAACCAAAGGTCCCTTGGTTTAAGAAGATGTCTGTCACTGGGAGCCTCTGAGTCCTTCCAAGGATGGGATGTCAGGGAGGGTGCTTCTCTACTTAACAGATAGGGACACTGGGGCAGGAGATGTGGACTGAGCAGGAGAGCACCAGGGGTTCTGGCTGGTTCCTTCCAGGGTGGACGCAGGCACCTGATATCCGGCCAGGGCAGCAGCATCTTCCTCCTTGGGCTTTTCTCCAAAAGCAAGAACTCGAGCTGGGCCTGGCTTCTGGAGGGTTGGATTTGGCTCAGGCTCCTCTCCTCAATTGGTCTTCTTTGGCCCAGTCTGCTTGGGGCTGGGTAGGGTGATTTTCACTGTGGAATGAGCTGCCTTGTGGGGAAAGGGCTAGCTCCCACCCTGGTGCTCAGAATTATTGGTCACTGGTTTCCTACGCCCCCCAACAGAGGTAGAAGTACCTGTGCAAGAGCCTCCCAACTCCCACTGGAGCCTCCTCCACCTGTGGGGTACCCCAGTGGGACAGCCATCGGCCAGCCCACGCTGGCTGCCAAAAGGAGTAGGGTGGGAGAGTAAACCTTTGCAACGTCAGAGATGGGAGGCCTCCAAGGAAAACCTGGTCAAGCCTCCTCACTGTCCTGAAGGGGAAACCGGGGCCAGAACAGGGAAGTGACTTGCCGAAGGCCGCAGGACGAGTGGAGCACAAAGACAGGATCTCGGGTCAGGCTTGGGGGCTGCTGTTCTTCTCCCAGCCCACAGCTGGCACCGGGCCTCATGCCCGACACAGCAGCACATACCAGCCCAGGCTCCTGCCCTGGCCCTCGCCAGCTGGGCCCGAGTTGATCTAAAAGAAGCACTTGTGCTTCCTTAAGGGCTCAGTTTTCAAAGCTGAGGTTCGGAGAGGAAAGTGATTTGTCCAAAGTCACATAGCAGGCTAATGACAGAGCAAGGACTGGAACCCAAGTCTCTCTTTCCCCGGTAAAGGCCTTCCCTGGGCTGACCTGATGACCCTGGGCGAGAAGACTCAGGTCCTTTAGCCACTAGTTCCCAGAGTCCCGTTCCCACGCCCCGTTGGTGTGACTTGCCTCGTGTTGGGTTGTACACGGGCCCGCTTGGGCTACTTATCTCCCTCCCATCTTGCAGGGGTGGGGGATAGTCTGGAAAAAATTTCAGATGAGAGGAGCCTGGGACAGTGCCTGGTGGCATGCAGGCTGGGCAGCTGGAGGCAGGACGGGGGGTGAGTCCCACTGGGTCTCCTGGCCTTCTAAATATGCTCTTTGGGGGCTCAGACGGTCCATGCTGGAAGGGCCCCACAGGAACCCTTCTCAGAGAGCCCTGGTAGCGCTGACCCCCACCCTTCCCACAGACTTTCAGCCCGAAGCCCACCAGGTTCCAGTCGTTCCTGGCTGCCTGCTCCCATGCTGATGTCCTGGGTGCCAACCACCTCTCAGGTTGGGCTCCGGACGCCCAGTGGATGAGAACGCCAGAGGGTCTGGGGAGAGGAAGCCCAGCTGAGAGCCACATCCTGGCATCCCGACATGGCACGTAGACTTGTGGGGGAGGTCAGTGGGGTCTAGCTTAGGAGAAAAGGGAGACAGAGACACCTGGGGACAGAAGTGATGGGAATAGATGAGTGGGGGGTGGGGGAATGGGTGTCTGGTGAGGCTGCGTTTCCTTTTCTGTTACAATGACCTTCAGAGTCCAGAAGGTGCTGGGGAGGGGGGGACAAGTGGACATTGGACACTCATCTTGGCTACTTGGGATTCCATGGGAGGGGCTTTCCCTTATAGCCCTGGTGAAGTCACCTTTATCCCAACCACAGTTGCCTCTGCTTCTCACTGGGACATATTCCTTGTAAACAGGTGGCAAAGGGACTAGGAAGTATTTGCCTCGGCATATCGAGAGCCTTTCCTGTGGGCAGATGGGCAGAAAGAGTATGTGTTCGGCTAGAATGGGAAGTGAGTATCACAGCTGTTGGCCAATACAGTAGCCTGGGCTGTGGCCACAGGGAGAAAGATTAGACTTGTGCCATTCTGTTCCAAGGCAAAACATTAGGACTGGCAGGCGGAGACAGATATTGATCCAATATAAGTCAGAGCGGTGCAGAGGGTTGAGTTTCTTGAGGTAATGAGATCCCCATCCCAGAAGATATTCAAGCATAGCTCGAGGGTGTTGTCAAGAAGATTCATATATCAGGGCATACTTTAGATGGCCTTTAAGTTTACCAGCAATGGCCCTCTGCAGTCCTTATTTTAGGGCTCAAATGATAGAAGTGGGATTAACTTTTGCTTGGCTGAAGGCAAATATAACACATACGTGGGCAAACTCCCGACCCTCTGCCTTCTCAGTTAGTCTTCCCCAGGCCACGTCGGTTCCCTGGAACCCCTTCAAGTGATTTATCGACAGTGGGGCATGTGTGGGGGACATTGGCGAGCCCCTGTGAACAGCGGGAAATAGGCTGGGAGAGGGTGGGAAATGAGAAGTCAGGTGTCCTTGGGGAACTTCTTTCCAAAGATCAGACCAAGCCCAACTCGCCTGCCTAGGCCCAGCAGCTGGGGCAAAGATTCCCCTGTCTTTCCAGTCTAGACTCTTCGCCTCCCTCTCTCTGAGCCCTCCCAGCTTTGCTAAAGTCTGCAGCACCCCATCCCTGCCCGTAGCACGCTTGCACCCATGAGGCTCTCCACTGGAGCCTACCCTGTTGGAAGGGCTGAGGGTTGGTTTTCATGTCCAGCCTGAAAGGGCCTGGAGGGCATGGGGAAGGGGCAGCTGGCTAGACCAGTAAGAACAGCCACTGCTTACTGAGCTAGGTATTCCGCGTATGTCAGCTTACTTCATCTTCAGGACAACCCCCCAAACATGCCTTCTTTCCTATGTATGGACCAAGTATGCCACACACAAGGTGACACGGCTAGGAAACAGCAGAGCCATATTCGCACTCAGGGCCAGTGGAGCCAAAGCCATCACAATGCACTACGAGAAAGGACAGTGGACTGGCTTCTTGCAGTTCCATGGCTTAGGGGTGGCTGGGGGAAGGGTGACTTGGAGCCAACCTCAAAATGACCAGGGACAATAGCGTAAGGGCAAAAGCGTCTGGGAGCGGAGGCCGAGCTTTCCTGGTGGGCCCCTCACATCCCACCCCTGCAGGACCTGCCCTTGACTGCACAGCTCTGAGCAAACAGTGGCAGCCTCTGCTGGCCACCGTGTGCCCTGCTGGCTCCTGGCTCCTCTCCCTTCCGAAGGAAAGGCCGTGAATCCTCCTCTTCACTTACTGGCCAGTTGTTTCCCTGCCCCTACCCCTCCTTCTCAGCCTGAGTCACACCCCAACTCCTTCAAGTTGTCCTTTACCCCAGGACAACTCTCTTCTGCTCCCATGGTCTCCTCCCTTCCCTTCCCCCTCCCCTGCCCCTGCCACTTCTCCTCACCCCTCACTCTGCAGGACACACTGCTCCCACACTAAAGTGTTCCCAGGGGTCGAGACTGAGCACTTAGGGAGTCCTGCCTGGGATTCCACGCCATTCTGCGCTCTGGCTCGGTCACTCTGTCTGAGGTGCCCCTTCCAGGGGCAGGACCAGGTCTAGGGTTCCAGGAGGACATCTGGCCATTCAGCTGATAAGGCAGTCCCATGAGCAGCAGGCTGCAATGAATGACAAACCTTCCCAATGCCTCCAGCCCCCAGCCCTCCTGAGCCTCCACCCTCCCTGAATGGGCAGGGTTGGGGCATGGTGACCCATGGCCCAGAACAAAGAGATGCCCAGGACTCACCCCATCTCCGAGCTGCAGCAGGGAAACAGCATATGCCTGTTCCTGGAAGTGGGCACACACCCTCTCCAGCTTGGGACTGTCCGGTGAGCATCTCTCTGGTCAGGATATTTCATCTCCCTCCTCCCTCTGCCCTCCTCCTCCCAATGAGCTCATCCGTCTGGGGCTCCCTAACTCCCTTTGGCTGAAAGGATGTTTAGACAGAACCTGGCAGAAAACAGAAAGAGAGGAAGGGAGACAGAGGAGGTGGCTGCCTACCTGCCTGTGTCCAGAGCCTTTAGAAAGTGGAGATAAATGAGAAGTGATCGACTCCCCCTGGGAGGAGGGTTCAGAATGTTTGTCTTTACTCCAACTCGCTGATGTGAGGTCTGGGGAGCCGTCGGGCTGAGGCGGCCAGTGACCCATTCCTTGCTGGACCGCTAAGCCACGCGCCTGCGGGTTGATTTGGTGCATGCTGTCCTGTTAACCCCTGCGGCACCTGCCAAACTTCAGTGGACGTTGAGACTATGGCTGGGGACAGGCGGGCACTCTGAGCTGAAGGGAGGGGGTGGGGAGTGGGGGAGGGCAGAGAACACAGAGAACAGACCTAGGTGCCCTAGAACGGGGCTCCCAAAGTTTCAGACAGCATCCACTGAACCCCAACCCAAGAGGCAGAAGGATTTGAGGGCATTTAACTCTAAGTTAGGGAAGGCAGAGAATCTCCTGCCTGCAGGTCCACTGTCCTGAGACTGAGGGTAGCTCAGGGAGGGTGAAGAGCAGATGCTGCACTTGGTGTTGGTCCGACAGGAGAGCTGTGAGGTGGGCAGGGGGCGCTCCCTGCAGAGCCCGGTGTCCTCTGGCTCCTGGAACAGAGTCAGCGCTGCCGCGTGGAGCTCCCGCGGTCACCTGCAATGCCCCCACAGGAGCGCGAGGGTTTGTGGGGGAGGAGGCGGGAGAGGGAGGCGGGCAGGCAAGGGCAATGGGGGAGGAGGGGGGAGGAGGCTCCCTGCCAGGCTCTTGTTACTTAGGAGGAACTCCTCTCAAAATAGCTCCGGAGACCTCATCAGAGCTCTCGTTTCCCTTCCTGCCCCACACGGGGTCTTGGCCGAATTCGGAGAACTGACAGGGGAGGGAGCTCTCCATGTACCCACCCTGATCATCTGTAGAAGGTGATGCCCCTCCAGGGATGAGTGCTTTCCGGTGTAAGGGCAGCTGGCAGAGGCAGGCAGCTGGAGCTCTGCCTCATTCCCCACCACATGCGGACTCCTTTCTAGGCCAGCCCCTCTGGGGAAACAGGGACCTCTCCTTCCCAGCTCCAGTCCGGCTCCCTAAGAGGGCTGGAGAAGGCGACCAACTGAGTCAGTTGCCTGGTCACTTGGTTTCTGCAAAGTCTGTTGGGCGAACTTCTGCGAAGAACCCTACGTGACTCCTCAAGGAAACAATCTCCTTCCCCTTAAATCTAGGCCCTGTTCCTCCAGAGTGGACAGTCCTCTGACAGCTCCTCGGCACAGGGCCCAGTCCATCTCTGCATCCCTGAAAACTTGCTCTTCAAGGTATTTCTGAGCCAGGCCACCCAAGAGCCATCACCAGGAATCAGGGGGGCCACACCTGGGGGCTGTGTCCCAAGATACCACCCCTGCCCTCACTCAGGGCACTTCCAGCAGAAGGGAGGGGCAGGAGCCAAGGTATGGTGTCTGCTTCTTCCTGTCCCCACCCAGGGACTGTGGGCTTTTAAGCTGAGCGAAGAGGAGCTAACTCAGGGACAGTTCCTCCAAGAGATCATTTCCAAAAGAGGAGAGAGCAGGAACTTGGACGTTTTGTCACACCCACCCACATCCTCACATCCTTGGGAGGAGCCTCTGAGCTAGATCAATGGCCTAGGTTTTTGAGAATTTTTGAAGAAAGTGCTCTGTAAATGTAAAAATCCTCCAGCCGCTAATGCATTTCTCAAGCCCTCCTTCTGCCCTGCTGCAGAGTGTTCTCTGGAGGAGAGCTGGGGCTGTGACACGGGGAAATCAAATAACGGGGAAGTTCTAACCCTGCTTTAACAGTAACTCTCTAGGTGACCTTGAGCCACACATTCTGCCTCTTCGAGCCTCTTTCTTCCTCTGTGGGACATGGGGCTTTCCCAAGGACCCTTCCAACTCTAAGAACTGGTTAACAGCAAGGCAGCAGGGAAGGTGGGGAGAGGGCACCCAGGCCACCTTCTCTTGTCACCGGGATCTAAAGATAGCCATGGAGCTCAGTCTGCCTCTCCCCCTTCTCTGGGTAGGGGTCACTTTCTTTCCCTTTGGCTCACCTCAGCCTACTGCTCTGGGAAACATGACCCCTGCTGCAAAAATAAAGTGGGCAGCATGGATGCCTGGCTCCGTTAACTTAGTACAGGGACATCCTGGGGGAAGGACAGGGTAAGCCTTCAAACCTGGAGGGAGGGGAGAGGCTTAGCCTTTCCAGGCCACAGACCTCTTTAAGTTCACATGTACGTCTACCCGGTGCCTAGCACTCTGCTGAGCACTTTTACATGCAATAATATCTCATTCCCTTGCACAGCCAG
The DNA here is from genome assembly GCA_963575035.1 of Avahi laniger. NCBI lineage: Eukaryota > Metazoa > Chordata > Mammalia > Primates > Indriidae > Avahi > Avahi laniger. The sequence goes on along the minus strand of CAUYSK010113287.1, from coordinate 27,608 downwards.
GCCCTCTTCTGATGCTGCAAGGCCTGGGGCAAGGGTCCGAATGGAAATTAAGTGTATGTCTAAATATAAGCTATAAATCAGGATAGCAAAGCGTTAAGATTGATCTTTTATCCTCTGCCATTGAGGACTTTTCCTTCATGATGACCTGGAAGATCAGGTCCAAAATGGAATTTCCAGACCATTCCCTGGTCCATTCTTTTATCTGGTCCTGCAGCAACAGGAGCTCTTGTGCATGCCTGGGGTGCATGTCGAACCCCATCCATTCCCCATCATCTGCAAACAGCTGCCCTTGGCTACTTCCTGGGTCTCTTTGTGGTCAGCTCTTGAGAGGACAACTCAGGGTCCCAGGTACCCAGAGTACAGCCTAGAAGGGGGGAGACGCATGCCTCCTCCTTGGTCTTACGCACTCATTCTCCAGCGAGGATGGGCATGGCCAGTAGGAGGGCAGAGTGAAGCCCTCTAAAACTGGGAGCCCAGGGCTGGGCCCCCTGTTGCCCTGGTCTAAAGGCAATATTGCTCTAAACAATCCTGTGAGGTAAACATTATTCTTCTCACCATCTTGCAGATGAGGAGCAGAGGCTTTTCCAGAAAATTGCATAACTTGCTCAAAGTCACAGTTATAAATGGCCAGAGCTGCTATACCACTATAACCACGATACTGAGAGAAGGTAGCCATTCTCTCTCCAGAAAAAACAAATAGATACTCAGCATTTTGCATACAGCCGCAAGGGGTCTGTGATTGCTCTGAAGCCCACCCAGGGACCCCAGGTGAAGAAGGTGGGCGGTAAGCTTGCGTTGGTGTGCCTGCAGTGGGGCCAGGCCAGGACAGGGGTTGAGTTTCCTGGTTGGAGGCAGTCTCCAGACAGCAAGGAGACCTTGTGGTGGAGGGAGGGGCTTGGACGGGTAGGAAGGGGTGCTGAGGAGGGTATCAAGGTCATTTACAGAACCACCGCCCCAAGTAGCACTGCTCACATTTAACTCAGGACTGTTTGGGAAAAGCCTCCCTCACAGTCTCACCCCAGTTCTCTGACCTGGTGTGACCCTGGGCTTCTCCACTCCTACCCCAAAAGGGAGGCTGAGGGAGTCTGCAGAATCGCGGGGTGGAGGGGCCACCGGGAAACACTTAGAGGAAGGTGAAACCTAGGTGAGAAAAATGAGAAGTAGGGGTGAAGTGGGGCGCAGGCCACAAACCAGACGCGGATTGGTAGCGTCAGAGGAGTCTATGAAGACACGGGGAAAGTTGGGGGGCAGTGGGCAGGGACAGTTTGCAATTGGAGGCTCAGTTCCCCGAGGCCTAAAGCAACCCCTGGAGGGGATGAGCAGCGGGGCGAAGGCAGCTGGCGCGGGTCCCGAGGCTGCACGCGGTCAGGTCGCGCGGCCACCGGGGAGGCACGGCCGCAGTGGGCCAGCCCGCACACGCCCACCCGTTGCGACCGCGTCCGCTGCGGACGTGCGAGCGGTCCCTTGGCGGTCCCTGGAGAGAGAGACGCTACCCTTCCCGTGCTCCTCAAGCAGAACAAAATAGGCTTCCAACGACCGCAAAGCTCCACCTCTACTCTCCCTAAACTCTCCCATTTGGCAGCTCAGCGCAGGGGATGATGTGGGCGGCTGCGGGCCGGCCCTGCAGTGCCATGCCGCAGCAGCCCAGCCCGGCGGGAGAGGGAGTGAGGGGTCCGGCCTGGTCCCGGGGCTCCGGGACCACGAGGCAGGGCGCGCCGGGGAGGGTGCGCAGCGGGTGGGGGCGCCCTCGGCTCCGCGGCGGCCACCGCCCCTCCTGCGGCTGGAGCGCTTCCAGAGCAGAGGCGCAGCCTCGCTCGCCTCTGCGCTCGCTCAGTCGTCCTCCCGCTCCTGCTCCGGCTCCTCCTCCTCCTCCCCCCGCCGCGGCTCCCGGCTCCGGGCGGCGGGCGAGCGCGCCTCCCCCCCTCCAGCCCTCCCCCTCCTCTCGCTCTCTCGCCGCTAACTTTCCCGAGCCCCGACCGGCGGCGCAAAGCTCCCGGGCAGCTTCGGGGCGGACTGCCGACCGCGGGTGGAGAGTGCGGCTGTGCCCAGTGTCCCATCCCCGCGCCCCCGGCGCGCTCCGGAGAGAACGGGACGATGCCCGGGGCTGGGAACCGAGGCAAAGCCCTGGCGAGATGGCTGGGCGCTGGGCTTTTGGGTAAGGCAGCCCCAACTTGATCTGTTCTCTCGCCTCCCCCAACCCCTCCAGGAGGGGGACACTCAAGAAGGCGGGGGGGGAGGTGCCTTGGACTGGGTGGGCTTTGGAGTGAGGCACGAAATGAGCACGGTGGCCACAGGCTTCCCGCCGCACGCCTGGCTCAGAGACTGTGCTCCTTGGGGACCGTGCGCGTCCCCCCACCCCATCACTCCGCCAGCCTCCGGATTAGTTTTTGGCTTCAGCTCCAGGCTCTTGGCGTTGGATCTTGGGGCTGCAGCGCGGGTCTCCAGAGTTTAGAGGTTCAGGTGTGCTAGGGGAGGGGGGTCGTGCCTTGGACGTAGGGGATGCCAGCTGGGTTGCACATGTGACTGTTGGCATGCTGGTCTCCACCCCTGCCCAGAGCTGTGTGCCTGTTTCTCAGACATCAGGCATGTACCAGTGGGGGTCGGGAGGCTCCCCTTCCTCCTGGGCCGGTTTTCTGCTTTGCTCCTCTGCCCCTTGCCTCCTCCAGGACCCACTGTCTGCCCCCAGGCTCCACACTAAAGACTGGAAGGTGTCGGACGGACGGGCTTAGGGGATCATTCAAAAGCCACCTTTTAAGAGGGGCCCTTTCTCTCTTCCCATAAAAGATTCCATAGGGAGGACCTGTTTTTACCTGCTCCAGGCTCTTCCTTTTTGGGGTAAGTATGGAGACTGAGGAGACATGTCCAAAGGACACAGAGGGAATGGAGTATTATTAATATCTATTAATATGCACATGATAGTTTTGAGTGTCAAACTCCAAGAGATTAGGGAATGGTACTTATTGGTCCAATATATAATCTCCTCATAAATCACAGCCGGACTTTAGTGTAAGCCGACTCTGTCTCCGGCAACTGCATCTCTTCCTGTTTATATTTATTGGATTTGGCTTTTGGCAGCTCCCCCCACTGGGCTAGGCACACAGTGTCGTTGTTTGTGCTGAAAACAGGGAGACAGGAACCTATAAGGGAGGTCGCTGCTGTTTCTGCAAATGTGAACTGTGTGCAGAGCTGTCACGCCGGTGCCTGGTGGTGAAGGGGGATAGGGCATTTCTTTCACTCAAGAGCCACTGGTTTGTTTACATCTCCATGGCCAGATGGAAGGCACAGGTGTTTTCGCCTGTACCTTTCACACAGATGTCACGCCGGTTTCACGGTGACCCTAATGCAGTGGGCCTCATGAGGCCTGAGGCTGCTCTTCATTGAGTGGGCACAGTGCCACTCCACACTCCTCATCCCATCTCAGGTCAGAGCAGGTCCCCACTGTGACCATGGAAAAATAAGGGGTCACGGAAGAATTGAAACTCACGAGTACCCCACTTTACACCTCTGGTTTCTCTTCCTCCTGCTGCCTGGTGGGTGGTGGGATACCAGTCCCTGGTCTGTTAGAATATTCATATTAATAGAACCGGGCTTCTGTGGGCAACCAGGAGGGCCCTGGAAACAGTGTGTATGCGTGTGTGTGGGAGGGGGATTGTGGGCAGAGTCTTGGTATATTTTTTTAGGTGGAAGGCCCCTCCTTTTCCAAGGGCCGTTCAGTGGGTAGAACAGGTAGGGTCCAGGGCCTATTGAAGTAGGTTTGGATAAATCTCTGGGCTGCCCTTTTTGGAACCCAGGAGAGAGCAGAGTGCCTTGCAGGTAGGAGATCTACAGACCCCAGAACTGGTCCTACCTGTTCTGCCCCCTGCCCCTCTGGTCTCAGAGGGAGTACAACCGGAGCCCTCCATTGGACCTTGCCCAGGCAGCCACTGACTGAGCCCTCACAGGGCCGTTGGTCTGAGCTTGGGATGTAGATGACATCCTTGCTCTCCGTTCAGTGGGGGAGACATGGAGATGACTGGACAGTCCGCTGGAGGTGTTCCCTGGGAGCATAATGGCTGGCAGGGACTTTGGAAACCGGAGCACAGAGCTCTTCTAAGGGTGAGGAAGCTATGGTCCAGAGAGGGAGGGTGACTTGCCCAAGGGTGCATGGCCTTGTGGGATGGTCAAGTGGGACAGAATCAAGGTCTCTTGGACTCTGTCACATCATACTGCCTCCCAGTTAACTGAAATCTGGGGAGAGAGAAGGTCAGTAGGGATTGTGCTTAGGGTGGAAGGGTGAGTGAACCTCTGGGTCACGGGCATGGAAGGACAAAGGCCTGGGGGGCAGAGCTGCTGTTTTCACAGCTGTGGAGACTGAGTATGGAGCAGTGAGCTCCCAGGAGCCCTCTTTCCCTCTCCCTGTACCAAACTCAGTCTTACAGATCGAGACTAAAGTGACTGATGATTACCCAACAAGATACCCTTTCCTTAAACTGAGAAGCAGTTTCCAAGGCTATATCATTGCAGTTGAGGTTTATGAGGTTTATGTGGGTTCCAGTCTCTTCCTAAGCATGTAATGTAATATAGCTGTCCTGCCCACCCCTTTCTTGTTCCCTCATTTGCTTAATTGCTGTGATCTGTGTTTAATTATCACTTGTGAGAGTGTTCTGTGGCACAATCCTCTTTCCTTTGGTGTGTATTTATTAAAGGCTTGTTTAATGAGAATGCAATTAGGGAGAGGGTGCTCAGTCCCACTCAGAGGAAGGCAAAAGGAAGGGTAAGCAAGGAACCCATGGAGAAAAGGAGAGGACAGGGAGAAGTGGAGGGAGATCCTGGGTTTGAATCTGCAAATGATGGTTAGTTCTCTATCTGAGCCTGCAGGGGCACCCAGGAGAGAAGCCTGCTGTCCCAAAGTCCTTATGACTGGCCACCTCCTGGTGGGATCAGCACGGTAGGGAGACTCTGGGCGCAGCCAACCATCTTGCCCTGTTGCTGGTCCTCGAGGGGGTCCAGGGATCTCTGCATAAACCAGGGTGGGCTGTGCCAACACAACCCACTGTGGCCTGTAAGAGGAAGGACAGGCACTCTGCTTGGACTTGTTTGCAATGCTGGTTTCATTGAGCATCCAGTGCTGTCTCAGGGGCGTGCTTCTAGCCCTGCAAAGCTCCTGGGGGTGGGCAGGAAGCAGGCAGGTTGCCTAGGGAGAGAAAGCTGAAATCTTTCCTTTGTCTCTGGGCTTAGGGGCCTTGCCTGGCCCAGCCCTGCCTCCCACAGCCCCCAGGGCCTCCACCCCAGGAAGAGTCCTGTCCCACTGGCCTTGGCCCACTTTCTGCCTCCCAGCTCTAACTTCGAGCCTCTCATTCTCCCAGGCCAGAGTGTATCATCCTCCCTACTTTTTTTCTTTCTTTTTTATGAGACAGAGTCTCACCCTGTCACCCAGGCTAGAGTGCTGTGGTGTCATCCTAGCTCACAGCAACCTCAAACTCCTGGGCCCAAGCAATCCTCCTGCCTCAGTCTCCTGAGTAGCTGGGACTACAGGTGTGTGCCACCACGCCCAGCTATTTTTTTCTACTTTTAGTAGAGATGGGGTTCTCACTCTTGCTCAGGTTGGTTTCGAACTCCTAACTTCAAGCGATCCTCCCACCTCAGCCTTCCAGAGTGCTAGGATTACAGGCGTGAGCCACCGCGCCCAGCCTAGCCTCTCTGTTAAAGTCAGCCATGTTCCCACTTGCCATGCCAGGTGAGCCGTCAGAGCTAAACTTAGAGTGGGTACCAGCCTGCCCCTCTCCCCACACACCCCCGAGTGGCTGTGACTGATCCCGGGACATGGGAAAAGGTGGCAGAATGTTTCCTGCCTCGACATTTGCTTGGAATATGTGGTGGCTGCCACCGGAGTCCTGCTGGTGTGAATATTTAATAATACCATTTGCAGGTGCCAAATACTTTTTCACTTTGACAAAACTTGGGATCCGGAGTCCGTCCTCAGACAAAACCCCAGATGAGGATGGGGGCGGGGGGTGAAGTCTTCAGAGAACGGCAAAGAAAATGGCTGCTCTGAGAGTAGCTAAATGGCCAGGGCCTTTTGGTGAGGAAAGGCAAGTCTCTGGGGTTTAGGATTGAATTCCACAGGATCATGACTAGAAGGACTTGTTCATCAATCTCACAATACCAGGAGGAGGGCCCCCACTCCCAAACACACACATGTACACCCTGACATTCTAAAGAGTTAAGTTTAGGACAAAGCAAACTTAACTCAGTGGACCTGTAATCCCAGCACTTTGGGAGGCTGAGGCGGGAGGCTTACTTGAGTCCAGGAGCTCACGACCAATCAGGGCAACATGGGTGAGACACTGCTTCTACAAAAAAATAAAAAAATTAGCTGGACACAGGCCTGGATACATAGCTACTTGGGAAGCTGAGGTAGGAGGGTCACTTGAGCTCAGGAGTTGGAGGCTGCAGTGAGCTATGGTCATACCACTGCACTTCAGCCTGGGTGACAGAGGGAGACCCTGTCTCAAATAAATAAATAAATCAAAAAGTCTCTCCATACTCCAGGGAAATAGCCACATGGAAATAATCCAAGATGTGGTACAGGGTGAAAGATAAATCAATGTGTGAATGGCCTGGAGACATTGTTGGCTGACACTGGTCATTAAGGGAAGCTAGGGCTGCCTTGGTTCCCTGTGATGAGGGATAGTCTTGTCCCCTACCCCTCTTTCAAACACCATCCTCCTCTACCCACTCGTTGAAGCCCCCTCTTGCGTTTTACCATCTCACGTTTTGGTTTCACAGCAAGCTTGGGAGGGAGGAGAGACAGCCACCTCTGCCATGGCTTGGGGATGTACGCCCTGGCTGTGGCACCTCTGACTTTCTCAAGGTCAGCTGGCAGAGTGGTTGCAAAGCTGGTTTCATTGAGCCTTGCATCTGCTGACCAGTCCTCTCTGGGATTGGTCTTCCTGCTGAAGCAGCCCTTGAGGGGACCTCTAGTGGATCAACACCAGCTCCCTGCTCCCTGCTCTCCCCCAGCACGACCTCAAAGGTGAGGCTGGGCGAGGCCGGGTGTGAGAGGCAGGCCCCTGGGCTTGCTTGTTCAGGAGCCTCCCACGCATAGCTGGCAGGACTGCACGACACCCTGCTGGGAGGGCTGTGCACTGGAGAAGCCCGGGCTTGGCACCCGCTCTGATAACTTAACCTTGAGCAGGGCGCTGGACTCCGTGGAAACCGTTTCTGCCGTTTCTGTTCCCTCCAGGCTACTTGGGAAATGGCAATGCTTCGCTGGGAGAGTCCTGAGTGTATTAAAGTTAAGTCACCCCTACAGGCGCACACAAATCAGGCAGAAATGTGTACTGTGTCCTCATCCAGACCTTAAAGAAATAGGGTTCTCTTCTCTGCTGAACCCTCTTTTGCTTTTTTGCTTCTATTTAAAGCAATCAAAAAGATTTCCCTTTTGATGCGCATCTTTTGTGCTCTTGAATATCTCATTCTGGCTGGGCTTGGAGAGGGGAAATTGGCCACCGACTTGAGCCCCATCTCCTCCAGGACCCTGGTTCCTGGACCTGAGAGCTGATGAACAGTGGAGTGGGAGCTGCTGCGCTCCTTGGAGCCCTGAGGGAGGCCAGTGGCTGTCAGGAAGCTGCCTTGTCTGGGAGCTTCCCTATCTGCCGCTCTGCACTCTGATCCTTAGTTTGTGGGGACTATGGTGGGTGGGAAGCAGAGCTCTAGTGCCGGCCCCAGGTTGGAGGGTGGGATGTTGTATCTGGCTCCTGTCCCTAGACCTCTGGGGTAGGTGGGCATGGGGGAGGGCAGAGGTAAAAAGAAAACTGGGAGCTCTAAGGAGGGCGAAACCCTGACAGCATTGTTCTCTTGGAGAGGCAGGTCACGGAGTGGGAAAAAGCAGACGAATGTCTGAAAGCTGCTAATTCCACTCACTGGGTGTGTGACCTCGAGTCAGGTAATCTCTTGGAGCCTGTTTCTTCATTCGTTTATTGGGAATAGAAATAGTAGCTACCTTATAAGATTATTCTGAGGGTTAAATGAGACCGTATACAAAATGCCTGTCCTATCTTATAGTAAGTGCTCAACCCCAGATTTCATTTACTGTGTGGCCCTGGGCAGATCAACTTAACCTCTCTGGGCCCCAACTTCATCATTGGTAAAACAGCAAACATCATACCTGCCTTTCAGCATTCTAATGAAAATTGGAGTTAATATGCATAAATCCTCTAGCACAGTGGTTCTCAAAGTGGGATCTTTGCCCACAGCCCATAGCTTTCCCTGGGAACTTCTTGAGATGTCAATTCTCAGGCTTCACTCTAGACCTACTGAATCAGAAACTCCAGGGGCTGGATGGGGGGCGCTGGAATGGCCCTCCAGGCAGCTCTGATGCTCTCTCAAGTTAGAAAACCACAGCTCTAGAACAATTCCTACATAGGAGGCCAAAAAGTGAGGGCTAACTGAAATAATTTCTCAGTATTAATTGGAGTCCTGATGAGGAAATCTGGCTCTCCTGTTGACCTTAGACAAGTTACCTAACCTCCCTAGACATCTATAATATGTCACTCACAGGATGGATGTGAGGATGAAATGTGCCTGGCACATAGTAAATGCTCAATAAATATTAGCTATTACTACCATTATCAACAGTGGTGGGGTCAGGATTGGGTTATGGGACCACGTGGTGTGATTTTTGGGCTAGGGGTGTGAGCACTTCACTTTGCTGTCAGAAGATAAGGGGACGTGAAGAAGCTGAGGGAGCAGGGCTGCCAGCTCTCCTTGGAGTTCCTTTTCTGTCATTTAAAAAGCACTGCTCGGAAGCAGCATGCATCATTATTATCTTGTGTGGGCGAAACAAGAAAACTGGACCGTGATGCAGCATGAGGGAATTAAGTTAGACAGAAGAGGGCCTTCCTGAGAGTGAGGATGGGAGAAGGTGCCTGTTTCCCCTAGGGGCAAGAAGAGGTAGGCATCTAGTTGTGGACTTCCCCGCAACAACTTTGAGGCTAGTGGGGTTTCCTTGAGGAATTTGCAGGAAGGGGGAAGGACCAGGCCCTCTTACAAGGACTCAGGAGGATGGGTCCAAGGCGGTCCGAGGCAGTGAGTGGACACTCCTAGCCCAAGCGGAGGGTGCTGTATAGATAGATGTACTGGGGAGAAGGTGCGAACACATGGGCAAGAAGCCTTAGGGACGTCTGGGGGATGAGGGGGCGGAGTGCGGCTGCGGAATGCGGTGGGGAGGCCGCTACTTGGGTTCAGCAGGGGACAGCAGGTCCAGCGTCCTCCCCACTCCCCCCCGCATGCGTGCTTTGGGGTTCGCCCGGGATCGGCCTACGCATAGTGTCTTTGGCCCTTTTACTTTCTCTCCGGTCGTGGCTTTGCTCGCTGCGCCCTGGCTACTGCCCAACTCCGCGCCACGCCTCATCGCCTCATCCCCTCCCCACCCCCACCGTACCGCATCCTGGCCCCCTGTTCCTTCGGTTCTCAGGGTCCCGTTCGGTGACCACAGGGCGTTGGACTCAGGTGGCCAAGCAAGGTCCAGCCAGAACGTGTCCCTCTGCCTCTCCGCCCCTTGAGGCCGCCTAGGAGCTTCCGGGGCTCGGTGACGCAAGGCCGCTGGACAGTGGCCCGGGACTGCGGCTGTCGCTTTCCTCTTCACCTTACGGGACCCAGCTCTTCCCCACCTCCCTCGCAAATCCCGAAAACATCACGCGGAGGCGCGCACACTCCTCGGGGAAATTCCCTTGCAGAGAAGGGAGCCCCCCTGCACTCCCCGGCGGTGCAGACGGAGCACTTTGGGGGCTGCGTCCCCAGGCGAGGGAGAGGACAGGGGGCGCCGTGGGCGACAGAGTGGCCAGGGCCTCGTTTTCTTGGGTTGAGGTGACCCCTGGTGGTCATCCAGAGGGCCACAGGGCTAGTAACTGGCCCAGAATTCAATCCTGCCCTGGCCAAGGAGAGGAATGGAGAATTACAGCGGCGGCTCAGGAGGTGTCAATTGGAGTTAAGAGAACCATCCTCCACAAGTTAACACTGAGGATGACAGAGACCAGGCCACTCCCACCCTGCCCGAGTGTCCCTTTCCAGAGCTCCAGACTAGGGGGTTCAGTGGGGTTTTATTTAGGGAGGTTGTGCCCCCTGAACAGGTCTCCTGATCCCGATGTCCCTGTCGCTGGAGGTGTCCGTGGGAAAGGCTGCCGTCATCTACGCTGTCAACGGCACAGCGATCCTGCTGCCCTGCACTTTCTCCAGCTGCATTGGCTTCGAGGACCTCCGATTCTGGTGGACCTACAACAACAGTGACAGTCCTGTAAGTGGTGGGGGCAGCGACGGGACAGCCCAGATCCTCCCTCCCTTCTCTTTCGCCTCACCCCTGCCTCCCATCCTAGGCTCTGGTCCTGTCTGGACTGAGACCCACTGTAATGGTCCCCACGATGCACTCGCTTTTTGTCACCCTTTCTCCCAGTATTCTTTTCAGAGCCTGTCTGGAAGGATCTCAGTGGTAGCGATGTTTAGATCATCTTGCCGGAATTTGGGACCTGTTGGAATTCTTAGCTAGAGTCCTCTGTCTGGTCTTAAGAAATACCTAGAATTTGGATTGCTTGTGTAAAAATGAATAACTTAATTTAACAAACAGGAGAGAGGAAGCCCTTTGGAAGGCTTGGAGAGAGGGAAAGAGAAGAGTCCAAATGAGGGAAGGACTGAGAACCTGGACTAGGAAGGAAAGGTGAGAGGAAGCGGGAGAAGGCAGGAGATCCGCAGGGCTGTGGGTGGGGGTGGGGCGGGGACCTGTCAACCGACAGGTCCTTATTGAGTACTCACCTGCAGTCCAGTAGGGGACCTGGCCTGAGACTATCATAGGGAAGTCACAAGAGACCAACTCTGGGTATAATTAAATGCTGATCTCAGAGGGTGCTGATGAACAGAGCTGTGAGATTGATCCAGGCCTTGATGGAGGGCCAGGATTCAGATGGGCAGGGGACATGGTGTCAGCAAAGGCTGGGTGGGAAGTGACAGAAGGAAATGAGTGTGGTATTTGCAGGAGTCGTTATATAAAATGCTTTTATGAAGAAAGCAGTAAAAGCTGTGCTACATTCCAGAGAGACCTTAATAAAAGGAAACGGGTTTAGCCCGAAACAAGCAAAGTTCAGGCTAGACAGGCAGAGCTATTGCCACTGGGAGAGGAAACCAAGGGGGGGAAGCAGGCTCTGACTGCAGGCTCTTCCTGGACCTGGACAGGGGAGGCACCCAAGGAGAGCGCTGGCATGATGTCATGATCCTTGATGTTCCTGCTTCTTTCTTGGCCTCCCCACTCCCCTGTCCCCCAGATCATAGAAGGGACTGTGAAGAACGAGAAGGCTGACCCCAGGGTGACGCTGAAAGAGAATGACCGCATCACTCTGGAGGGCACGACGAAGGAGAAGAAGAACAACATTTCCATTCTGCTGAGGGACTTGCAGTTCAGCGATGGTGGCAAATACACCTGTCACGTGAAGAACCCCAAGGAGAATAATCTCGAGCACAACGCCACCATCTTCCTCCAAGTCGTGGATGAATGTATGCAGCAGGGGCTGGGACAAGGCGGTGGGGGGGGAAGAACTTGGAGGGGGGGCCCAACTCTGTGTCACAGTGAAGTGATAAAAGGGACCATATTGGTGTTTTCTTTTGCTTTACACTTTCAAGGGTTACTGGAGTTATAGCTAAAAGCTAGAGAATTCGGTTTGAACACTTATCCTGCTGCTGAATAGCTTGTGGAATACACTCAGCCTAAGACTTATTTTCCTCATCTGTGAAATGGGGACACAGCTGCATTCTCCTAGGGTGGTTGTGAGGGCTGGAGAAGCTACCTGGGAGTGCTCTGTGGCTAGTAAATTTCTCTCTGTATGTGCCGATTATTACTACTAGCGCGTAGCAAAAGTTGATTGAATGTTGGGTATTGGACTAAAAAGTGCTGTGAATGATACATAGTGTTCTTCCTCGAGGAATTTATAGTTCGGGGCAGATAGAAGACAGATAAGTAACTGAGATAGAGACAGCACACGATCCATATTCCAGGAGAGGCTCAGAGATGGAGTAGGACACGGCCCCTCCCCTCCGGGGCTTAGATCCCACTTGGGGATTCCGGTCTGACACAGGTGGACCAATCAGACAATGAGGGTCCCTATGATAAGGAGCCAGGTGGCCCCATGACCCCCACACTGCGAGTGGTTGGAGAAGCAGGAGGTGACAACCAGGGCTGGAGCAGGGAGGGAAGGGCCTGCAAGACTAGGGAAGCACAGAAGCAGGAAAAAAGGGAAGACGAAGACAACCTGCTCTCCTGGGTGACATGGGTGCCTGGAGACGGAAATGCCGTGAGTTCGATTTTGAGTGTGCCAAGGGCAGAGCCAGAGGCCATCCCGGCAACTTTTCTGAGCCTGGAGTCATCTGAGTCAGGTCTGCCTATGGTGTCACCTCTTCCTCTCCATCTGAGCTCCTGTCACCCCCCTTTGTTCTCAGCCTTTTCAGGGGGGAAGAGAAGGGAAGGAGAGCAACACTTACGGCACATTTCTGGGTGGCAGGCACCAAGTTAGGTGCCCTCGCTGACCTTAGTTCCTTTGCATCTCACAAAGCCCCTTCAAGGTGGATCTTCTTTCCATTTTTACAGACTCATTCATTCATTCATTATTCAGCAGATATTTACTGAGCACCTACTATGTGGCAAACATTGTTCTAAGTGCCAAGGACACAATGTGAACAAGTTAGACAAATTCTTGTCCTTATGGAGATTACATTCCTCCCCTTCTAGTCCAGGGAGATGCAGAATAAGAAAATAAAGAAGAAAATGATGTTGTATAAGGGAACATGGTCAGTGTTATAGAGAGAAAATAAAGCAGGGAAGAAAGATGGGGTGCCAGCAGGGTGGCTGGGGAATGCTTTGCTGGAAAAGGTGACAGAGTGGGGGTGTTAGAAGGAGGCAAAAGAGGAAGCTGTGAGGATGGCTATGGGAAGGAAGTCCAGAGGGAACAGCAAATGCAAAGGCCCTGAGGCAGATGCTTGAAGAAAGACAAGCCAGTGTGGCTGGAGCAGGATGAGCTGAGTCAGGCTGAGCCAATGTGGGGCCCTGTGGGTGTGAGTGAGAAGGAGGCACTGAGGGACTCTGAGAAGAGGAGTTAAGGCCTGAACAGGCTCCCTCCAGCTGCTGTGCCAAGAATAGATGATGGAAGGAGGAGACCAGTTAGGACGCTTTTGCAAACATCCAATCAAAAGGTGGCTTGGGCCAGGGTGGTGGTGAGTGGTCAGATTTTGGAATTTTTGGAAGTTAGAGCCATTAGGATTCTTGGGTAGATTGGATATGGGATTTGAGAACAAGAGAGGCGTCACAGATGACTCCGAGGAGTTTGGTTATAGCAATTGGAAGGATGAAGTTATTGCCAATGGAAATGAGACAGATTGTGAGTGGAGGAGGTTTGGGAAGAAGTCAGAGAATTCAGTTTTCAGATGAGGAAACCAAAGTTAGAAGGTTTCAATGACCTGCCCAATGTTGCCAGCCAATTAGTGACAGTTAAATCTTTTAGTTAAAATCCAGACTATGTGACTCCAAAGTCTTCCCACCTTCTAAGAGAATCATAGGGAGGTTCTTAATTTTTTTCTACATGGGCAAAGGAGGCCTAGAAATAGACAATGTAATTCTCGCACGGCAATTTGGGGGCCAAGTCAGAACTTAACCTGGGTGCTCTAGGCTCTAATTCTGATTTATGGCAGAACTTGTGTGTGGAGGGAAGGGAGAGGGGAATATTTGTCAAGACTTCGCCTGATGGATGCCATTCTCTGCTTCTCCTGCTACCCGCTGGGGGCCTGGGGGTAGACGTATCCTAGATGCCAGGGGGTGGAGGCTGCACAACCCCGTCACTGCCACAGTCCTCGGCTCCAGGTGACTCCTGCTCCTTTGTCCCTGCCCTTTCCTCCCTACCCTGGCCATGCAGTGGAAGAAGTGGACAACACGGTGACACTCATCATCCTGGCAGTCGTGGGCGGGGTCATCGGGCTCCTCATCCTCATCCTGCTGCTCAAGAAGTTTATTGCCTTCATCCTCAAGAAGACTCGGGAGAAGAAGTGAGTTGACCCGTGGCCATGCCTGTCCTCCCACCTGCTCACCCCTCCACCCCTCAGCTCCCCACCAGCCTTCCACCCTCTCTTCCTAATCCTGCTCTATCCCTGCAGCCCCCAAAGCCCAGCCCCTCTCCCCATCTCTTTCCCTCTTCTCTACCCTCCCGCTGTGAATTTCCTGAATACATTTAATTCACTGAGTACCATAAACCCAAGCCACTTGCTCTTCCTCATCCCACTGTTTTTCTTCCCCTTCCATTGGCTTCTCTCTTTCCACCCAACCTAAGGCCCTACCACAGAATTTAGGAAGCCTTTTTTTTTGGTAAATCAAAAAAAATATAAGATTCCATGTACAGAGACTCTAAAACACCTCCTGTCATTCGTTGGATGCCTACATATGTTAGGTACTCCGCCAGGCCTTTTTATACAATATTCATAATTTTTATTTTACAGTTGAGCAAAGTGAGGCTCAGAGTGGTTAAGTGACTTACCCAAGGCCACACAGCTAGTAAGTGATATAGCTGGGATTTGAACTCTGACCAATTTGGCTTCAAAACTTAAACCATTGTCATCATATTCTACTGACTCATTGGGCATTTCTAGCATTCATTCATTTCTCCTTTCATTTAGTGGCTATTTTTGAGGTACTGTGTTGCAAGGCACTATGCCAGATGCTGTAGAAAATTCTGGAAGGAATGAAGTTCTGCCCTTAAGTAAAGAAGATGTGTATACAAATAAATGTACTACGAGGTGGAGGGGATTGATGCCAGCAAAGAGGTTTGATGACATGCTACTGCATAGATTTGGGACAGGGTGAAACATTGGGGAAGGATTTCTGGCCAGATGGGTGTTTGTGGTAGGCCTTGCAAGATGGATATAATTTAAGCCCTGGGGAGAGTGAAGGGAAGGGTGTTCTAGACGGAGGAACCACCGAGAGCAAAGGCAGAGAGTCGGGGAAGTGGGCACTGTCTGGAGAGCAAGGTCTTCTGTGCGTTGACAGGATGGGAGGGGTATGGGGGGAGGGAGGAGAGAAAAAGCCTGCAAAGGGGGTTGGGGACAGACCCTTGGGGACCTGGGAGTCCAGGCTGTGATTGACTTTCTTTTTGGCTGCAGGGCCCTGGCATGATCAGAGAGCTTGGCCTTGTGGGCAGAGGGACAGGTCCTGGGGAAGCCTGAGGGGTCCCCTTGAGTGGCAGGGAAAGCTTGCATCACAGCAGAGACAGCGACTTCTCAAGGAGAAGGGAGCATCTCACCACCGATTCTGGGTGTCACACCTGGGTGCGGTTCCCTCTGCCTGCAATTTCTCCTCCCTCTTTTCCTGCTCATCTTTCTTGGTCTCAGCTTAAATGGCACTCCCAAAACGCCTTCCTTGACCCCTAGAAAGAACCTTCCTAGGCTGGGTCCCTCCTTGGTACACCCCTCATCCTGTCGTTTACCACACTATGTTGCAGGCACTTGTTTAATGTCACATTCCCTAGGAGAATGCAAGGGCTCTGATGGTGTCTGGTACCCAGTAGCTTCGCAGTAGAGAACTGTGGACTACAAGAGAGGACAGCTGGGTGGAGAGTAATTGGCTGGGTTGGCTATACCTTAGGTGGGGAGGTGGGGGGCTGGGGGGAGAGAGAGGGAGGGAGAGAGAGAGAGAGAGAGAGAGAGAGAGAGATCCATCTGATTAGAGATCTTCAATGGTATACCACAGGGCTCTGTCTGTTCATGTTATTATTAACATTTCAACTACACTAGGGATGACATACTCATTAGATTTCCAGAAGCCTAGTGACTATGTTGGAGAACAAAATTTGGGATCTAGGAAGATCTTGATAGGCCAGAGTTATGGACTAAATTCTGCAAGATGAAGTTGATGAGAACAAAATATTCAGTCCTTCCCAAAGTCCTCAAATCCAGCTACACAAGCCCAGGGTGAGTGTAGGATGTAGTTTAGCAATGGCAGCTGTGAAAAAGACCTGGCAGTTTTCATAAGCAGAAAGCTCAGAGTGAGGTTGGAGCCCCCTGGGGAGCTCTGTCTGCCCAGCCTGGGGGCTGGCGCGGAGGAGGGACAAATTTAAATTGGGCATGTCCATCTCAGGGCAGTCGAGTGGTATCGCTGCCAGGAGGTGTCTCGCCATCTAACCATCTCTCCTCTTTGCTGCCTCCTTCCCGGACCTGTTGTCTGTGATGCCAAACCCTCTGCCTGCTCTGACCCTTCCATGGCCTTTGTTCTTTTACCTCTGGTCACAGAGCTCAGGGAGGGAGGCCTGCAGGGCCCTGGGGAGGAGCCCTGTATCCTCAGCATACTCCCTGCTGGCCTGAACCTTTCCCCTGGGGTGGCACGGCCTGGGAACTGATCCTGGGGACAGTGCCTGGTACCCCTTGCCTTCTGCCATGGTGAGACAACTAGGTGATGGCTAAGCCGGATGGAGAACTTTCCATGTGCTAGGCACTGCTCAAGTGCTCATTTCTCCTCCCAGCAACCCTGTGACGAAGTTGTCATCACTACATCTGTCTTACAGATGAGGAGACTGAGGCACAGAGAAGTTAGGTGACATGGCCTCTTGCTGCCTTAGCTCCAGGGAAGGCTGGGGAGGACACAGGAGGGCACAGGGGCCACAAGTCCCTCCTCAGCCCAGCCCCTACTCTTGCTGCTCTGCTCACCAGGGTCCCCTCTGTCTCCCCCTCCAGGAAGGAGTGTCTCGTGAGTTCCTCAGGGAATGACAACACAGAGAATGGGCTGCCCGGCTCCAAGGCGGAAGAGAAACCACCCACCAAAGTGTGAGCCCCTGCTTCGGGCCAAGCAGCCATGGGGAACCTCCCTTTCTGATGAAGCTGATGCTTGAGCCCCGACTGTAGAACTCACGTGCCTGAGACACCTGCTGCTTGGCTCAAACTGTAGTCTTTCTGCGCAGGAGAAGCTGGGGTCCTGCTCAGCCCACCCACTCCTGTCCAGCTTGCCCACTCCATCCCCAGCCAGGGCTCTCTAGGGACAAGGGATGGCCAGGGGAAGGGGCCTATGGAAGGTTCAGGAAGAAGTAAGTAGGTGCTGAGGCGGTGTGGAGGGGCTGGTCCCCAACACCTGGGTAGATGGGGTCCCCTTCAGTCTCCCCACCCTGTACCATGTACAAGCAGGACCTTGGTCAAGAGGGATGTGGGGGACCCATGACAGCTACCTCAAGAGCTGGACCCTCTTGGGGTGAAGGAAGAGCTGTGTGTGGCTCCCTTTGGAGGGGACAGTGGGCTGGAGGACTCTGGAGGAGACCTGGGACAGAGGGCTGCTGGAAGGAGGACCCCACAGTTCCCCAAGTGGGGCACTTCCCTTTTCCTCTGCCCCAGGGCACCCATCAGCCTTGTCCCAGGCTCCCTAGCCTGCACCCTGCTCAGAGTTTTTAAGCCCTCCCAACTGGGCTGGCCGCCTCAGTCTTGAGGGGTCCCGGCCCACCTACCCTGCTCCTCTGCTTTCTGGGTTATTGAGGGGCTCATGCAGGGGTCCCTGAGCCTCCCTGGAGTGCTGGAGCACTACCTACCTATGCCTTTCCTGCCATTTCTCCTTGGGGAATTGGGCTGCAGAGGTAGCGAGCCAGTGTCCTGGGCCTCTCTGCCTGGAATGCCCACCCCAGCCCCGCCAGTGCAGGCACCCCTCTCCTGGCATGGCAGGACCATTGCCACTCCTGGGCTCTCCTGAGCCCAGCTCTCCCCTGCTCCTCCCCATCCTCTGTAACGGCAGGTGGCATCCTCTTGCTTGAGAGGTTGCACTGTCAAACCTGCCATTGCCTGGCCCCTCCCGCACCCTCCCTTACACCCTCTCCCCTGCCCTGGGCCTGCCTTCCCCTCAGGGACCCTCTTCCTTTGGATGAAAGGGCCCCAGCATTTCCCCGCTGCTTCCTGCTCAGTCGAGCCATCCCCTTCTGCCCTGGGGTTGGGGGGAGCAGGGAGAGGGCACCCAGTGTCCCTTTGTGTACCTCTGCTTTCCCAGGAACTGATTTGCACACCCCTGTGTGTGGGGCTAGACTGTGCCTTAGCTCCTGACTCCCAGCTCTCACCCTGCCTCGTCCCCCAGACCCCCCAGCCCTTCTGTGCTGGCACAACAGCAGTCTGGTGTGGCACTGGCCAGGGTGCCCTGCCCTCCTCTCCCCAAGGTCATGGAGGGGGCCGTGAGGCTGGAGTCATGTCGCCAACGGCCCCTTAGCCTGTGACTGAGTCTTGGAGACATCTGCCAGGGCTCCTATGGGGGTCCCAGGCAGGGGGACACGGTGATGCTGGAAGTGGGATCTCCTGGTGGGCCCTGGCGCGAGTGCCTGTGGGTGGAGGTGGTGAGGCCGGATGGCGGGGGCGTGGTACAGGGCCCTGCACCCTCTGCTCCCGCTCCCTTATCGAATTTTCCACACTCTAGCCTCTAGGCCCCCGAGGAGGGATGGGAGGGGAGCAGCTCTCTTTTCTAGAGGGTACTGGGACTGCCTCAGGGCTCTCCCTGCCAAAAAGCAGCCGCAAGCTTCCCCGAGGTGGAGGTGGGGGAGACCGAGGAACAGCAGCACCTGCAGGTGCCCGAGGTGGTACCCAGTGTCCCTTAGCCCACCTGATGGGCTCACAGGGTCCCCCGCTGACCTGCCTCTGCTCCTCCTGTCCTTCTCCACCCAAACCCCCCTGGGCTGGGCTTCAGATTTTCCCGGCTTTGGGGCGGACAGACCAGAGCAGTAGCCACTCAGAAAACTTCTAGCTGCCTTCATGCAAAACTGCTTTCTTCTCCCTTTCCAACGTCAGCATTTGAAGAGGCAGAGCACCTTGGGACTCGTCTTACCGTCTTGAGAGGAAGCCAGGGCTACGGACTGGGGAGAGGAGGGACGCCATCCTCTTTCCTCTCCCGGGTCTGCTGCTGACTTCTCGGCAGGTCACGTCGCTTCTGTGGGCTCAGCTCTTTCCATCTAGCGAATGGGTGTCGCGATACTTACCTACCTCACAGGGCTGTTGTGAGGCTCGGCGAGTTTTGTCTAAAAAATATTTTTTGGCTTGGCAAGGGATCCGGGAAGCCGGGTATTATAACTGGAGGAATTGTTCCAGGTCTGTCCTGTCCTCATCTGTGTTGCGTCCCTACAGCACATACGCACACACTCTCTCTCTCTTTCCATCCCACCCTCTTGGAATTATTTAGTCTTTATAATGTTGGAAACCTCGTTTCTCATGCTTAAAGCCTCTTGTCCGTGGCTCTTGTTTGGGGGTTTTCCGCAGAGGTGACTGAGACTGCAAGGGAACATCTTTGGTTGCCCCAGTGTCTGCAGGCACTACTGGCATTTAGTGGGTGGGGACCGAGAAAGCTAAACTTAGTCCCCACAACAAAGGATCGTCCTGTCCCAATGCCGGCATTACACCCGTGGAAAAACACTAGGGTGGATTTGTACTGGGATGTAAATGGGCAAAACCATCTGTCCCAAGCAGACCCTCCGTGTGCGCGTGTCTCCGATGGTGGTCTCTGGGGCTAGTGAGGGTGTTTCCTGGGCTTGCGGGCTAGAGAGAGCCATTTACAAAATAGATCTTGGGAGACCTGGGTGCATGTAGCCGTGCTGACGGTGGTGCCAGTGAGACCGAAGACCAAGTTCTGATCTCTCTATCCTTGACCACAAAATGTGCTGTCAGCATTCCAGGTCTGGGGTTTCTCCCTGTGTAGGAATTGGGCAGAAGGCAGCCAGACCAACTTGCCATACTAGAGAGGCCTGGGCAGGCAGCGATGGGGCTCAGACCTTACAGATGTCTTGCTAACAGCTTTTGTGGAGCCAGGAGGGCAGGAGCGTGCTCCTGAGATGCAGGAGGCGAGGTGTGCTTGTGTGGCGCTTGCGTGGCACAGGCGTGGAGTGTGCGTGTGGAAGTGCACATGTGTGCACGCAGTGTGGGCACGTGACTGTGGAGTGGGTGGGCCGTGCATGGAATGGGTGATGCGTGATTGGGGGGACTCTGGACGTTTCAGGAGCCATCTTTCCTGGCCTGAGCTATACCTGTTGGGGCACCTGGAGACTGAGGGAAGGACAAGACACAGAGGGGAAGATCAGCTGTGCCCTTGGATTCCATCATTCCATGATTCCATCTCATTGTTCCAGACGGCTGCCATTGGAAGGCCGGGGGGAAGGAGAGCCAGGAGGGGGGACTTCTCGGGAAAATCCTGTAGCTTGCTTCACTTTGCTTTGTCCCAGGTTGGAGTCCTACCCTTCCACCTCCCACCTGACATGCAGTGCTTTCGACTATCTTATGCATGGTTTATTCCTCTGGCTTGGATGACAACAATACCCATAGTCAATTTTCCTATATAACAATAGATCAGGTGATGCAGCAATGGGCTTTGGGAGGCCTCAGGTGTGCAGGTACCTCTGGGAGGCACAGACGTACACACACCCAGCACCGACTTGTGTTCAAGCACAGAATGGATATCATCAGACTATTTTGCCTCTACAACATGTTTTGCATTGTAGAATTGTATTTAGCTTTGCCTTGGATGAAATAAAAATTATGTTTAATAATTTGGGGTTTGGGATTTCCATTTTTTGGCTAATTGGGAGTTGGGTTCCAGTTTTATTTGTTGACAGCTGTACTTAGGACAAGTTTCTTTACCTTCTGTGAGCCTCAGTTTGTGTCTAAAGCATTCCCTACTTAGGTAGGGTAACACATGTAAAATGTCTAAGAATGTCTGGCACATTCATAGCCATTCAGGTTGTTTTCATTCTGATACCTTCTCTGGAGAAGTTGGAAAGGTGGCCCTTTAATACTGGAGTCATTGCCAGGGCCCTCCGTGCACTGATGCCCTTGGTCATGATTCTGGTACCATTAAACGCAATCACATCCCTTCCCCCAGGCTCTAGGCATAAGGCCAGGCTGGAAGGACTTGGGGATGCGTACCAATGTGTGCGTGTCTGCTTATATCTTGGAACTTATCATGCCACAGTGTCTTATCACACTATATTCCTCTCTTTAATGGGTTCACCTCAGACTGCGTTTCAAGGGGTTCCAGACACTACTCAGCAGAACTTGTGGAAAGACTCTTCCTCCTCAATCAAGGACTCCAGGAAGGCAGAGGTCCAGGAGGTCCTCAGAGTCAGCACATGTCCCTGCCAGCCCGCTCTCTCCAGCCCGCAGCTGTAGTAATCGTGCTGTGTGCTCCCTCTGTGAATGGGTTCTCCATGTTGCCCCTCTCCTGTCTTCAGGTACTTCCTGTTGCCTGGGACCTCCTGTCACCTTCCCATCTGCTATATACCTTTTGGACATTGAGATTTCCTGGCCAAGCCTGAGTTGTTAACACTCCAGGAATGCCATGCATTGAACTTGCACTTGACCCTGTAAGGATCAGTCCCCAGGCCTGGTTAGGTCCTCATTCTTGCTCTGTTTCATCCCTACTCTCTCTCCCTACCCAACAGCCATTGTGCTGATAGATGACCCAACGTCTCAAAACCAAGTTAGGAACAGGGCTGTCCTGGGTAGACCTGGACATAGGGTCACCCTATGTTGAATCCCATAGCAGCCCTATGCTGACTCAAGGAAGACTAAAATACACATAAATTTAGGGTCCTTAATTTGAACTGGTGGCAGGCATACAGATCAGGTGGAGTTTAGGGGGTCTATAAACCTGAAAATGAAGGTAAAAGAGTACATATGTGCTTCGGGAACCTGTCAAAAGGGCCCTCGTGCAAAACCTGAATATTATCCCTCACTCTCCCTGCACCGGTGTCAGAAAAGGAGCTAATTGCATGTCGCTTCCCTCCTTCCCTAAGCTTGTTCTCTTCTCTCTGTTGCGTTCACAAGAGAGATGTAGACTTTGCTGACCTGAAGGGCCGAAGCCTTTGCATCTAAAGGAATTGAAGGGATTTCTTTTGATAGACATTTTGGGCCTAATTTTCCTTCTTTTCTCCAAATCCTGCCTTTGGTCAACTCTTCTTTCTTCCCTGCATTCAGTAACCCCCAGCCTGGGTCAGATTGAGTCCCAGTTAAGAATAACTCTTTAATTCCCCACATCCAGCTTGCCAGGAGGCTGGGGGCATCAGTGCAAATGCAGATACCAAACAGAAGGGGCAACGCCTCAGGTACCTCTTCTCCAAATGAGTAGCTAGTCACCAATAAGAAGTCTGGACCTTGGGAGTAAATGATCTGCTCAGACCATGGGAAGGAAGGCCAACCTGGGTCATGGGAAGGGGGAACCCTGGGCTCTGACATTCAGGGGCTAATTAGAGGAAGAGGAGGCCAAAAGGGGGACTGATGAGGAAGGGCCCAAGGGCAAGGCAGAGTGATGTCTTTGCGGCCAAGGTAGCAAGGAGTGTTAGGAGCAGGACGGCCTAAGTTCAGGATAAATCCTTATCAAGGTTACTGGTGACCTCAGCAAGCCCAGCAAAGTGGCATGGGTCAGCCAAGTGGGTGAGGTGGCAGAAACTTGATTCCAGCGTGTGAAAGAGTCAGTGGGAGAAGGGAATTGGCACCGGTGCAGAGGGCTACAATTTCAAGTGACTTAGCTGTGAATGCCATTGGCCCAGGCAGGAAGGAGAGTGGATGGTTTTCTTTTAAAGATGGAAAAAATAAAAGCAAGGGCAAATGCAGACAGGGAAGAGACAGTGGAGAGGAAAAGTCTGCAGTAGCCAAGAGAGAGGAAAGAAAGGGTCATTTGGGTGGACTCGAGGGGAGGGGGTCCAGTGGCCAGGTGGAACGACTGGCCTTCGATAGCTGAGGAGAGATAGAAGAAAGGAAGTCAAGGGAAATGAGTGCAGGTAAACTCGCAGAGTGGGTGGGACAAGAGATTGAGAGACTTTGCCTATGGTCTCTGGTTCCTACTGCGTTATCAGGTCTTTGCAGAGCAGACTTAAGGTTGAAGCCAGAGAAAGCTGAAGACCCTCCCAATTCAGGGCCCCGATGCTCCCACTTCCCTAGGTACATGGCCGGTCCCTTCCCTGGCATTCAAATGGACCTGCACACACTGTGGCAGCAAACTGCACACAGTGGGAAGAGGGCATTCTCTCACAGCTCGTGACTTAAACAAGGCCACCGACAGTGCTAACAGGTAAGATATAAGTCCCCCTTCTCCTGCCTCCGAGCAGATTGGAAAAGGACAATCTGGGCTTAGAATCCAGGGATCCGGTTCAAGTTTTCACTCTGTCATTTACCAGTAAAATGGCCTTCGGCAAGCCACCTCATCACTCTGAGCTTCAGAGCCCTAACCTGAAAAATAGAGATGGTTACATCTGCATGTGCTCATGAGAATTAAATGAGGCAATAGATGTGAAATACTTTAAAAACTATGAAGTGTGGGCCATATGAATTGCAGTAGTTTGTAAGCCAGGTAACAGTCCACAGCAAGAAGTCCGGACAAGCGGTTCAGTAGTTGGATTGGAAAGGACCCCCCTAAGGCAAGCCTCCACTGAGGCCAAGCCAGCGGGATGGCAGGTGAGCCCAGGTGTGGCCTTCACTGAGCACAGCCCCCCTGCTCCGCTGCAGAGAGAAGGGATGGGAGGGAGTGGTGTGTGCTGAGAAATGGCTTCCTGGCAGACGTGATTCCATGTCAACTGTCCAAAACCAAACTCATGATCTCACCTCCTGATGTCCCCAAATCCGCTTCTCCCCAGGTTTCCCCATTCATCCAATCATCAAGCCAACAGTATTAGAGTCTGCCATGGCTCCTTATTTTCTCTCACACCTGAGACCTTTTTGTCAGCAAACCCCATTGGTCCTAAGTGGAAAACATGTCATGAACTTAACTCCCTCCCACCACCACCATCAGCCCTACACCACTGGTCCAGGCCGCCATTGGCTCTCGCCTGGATTCCTACTATAGCTTCCTCTCTGGTCTTCCTGCTTTTGCCCTTGGCCATCCTTAGAGTCTAGTTTCCAGAGTGATCCTTTTAAAACAATTAGATGATGTCATCTCTGCCTCTGCCAACATGGAGTCATAGGGACCCTTTCCCTTTGCATCCTAAGCAACTGAAAAATTGGAAAAAACATACGATGCAATGGTTTTCAGACACTGGACAACAGGCAGTGAAGAACTCCAGAGAGGGGGAGGCAAATGAGGTGAGCTTTACGATTGCCCAGCTTACTGTCTGGAGAGCATTGCCAGGCTGCAATGTGGGGGCTGGCACGGGCGGCAGGCTAAGCCCAGCACTCACCCTGAGTTGAAGAGAGGTGCTGGGAATCTGGGGGAGATCCAGGCAGTTACAATTTGCAGGGCCAGAGACCTGCAGGGGGTCTCCCTAAGTCTCCAGCTGAGTATGCACTTGCAGATGTGTGAGGAAACTGCCCAAGGCCAGGGAATGAAGCAGCGGAAAGGTTTAAGGGCTACGATTCCCAGAGCTCAGAAAGGGAAGCCCTTACTGGAGGGCTGATTTTGCCCCACTACTGGGGCAATACCTTCCAATACTCTTTCTCCTCTCCCGTGAATTATGAGGTTTTGCTGTTCTGGTTGGTGGCAATGTGAACTATTCCAGCCCTGTGTGGGCTCCAGGGATTGCCGCTCTAATCCTCTCTGGTGGTTCCTTCTGCAGCCTCAGGCACGCCTCCGTCAGTAGCCCAAGACCCAAGGGGACCCTTTGCAGATCTTGGGGTGAAGCTCTCTTTTCTTCAGTGCTTTGCCTACGGAGCTTCACTGCTCTGTCTCCCCGCACTCTGACGCCACCTCCGTGGTTCAGGCAGGTCGCCAGCTCTGCCTGAGTCCCCCTGCCTGAGTCCCCTCACCATGCGCTGTCGCAACTGCAGGGCTTTCCTTCCTTGTTTCTCTTCTCGCAGGGATCACTGACCCCTGCTGCCTGATGCCCTTCATCTGAGGGCCATTTTATGTGTTTCCCTCCCCCCACGTTTAAGTTGTTTCAGATGGGCAAGTAAATCCATTTCCTGTTACTTCATTCTTGTCAGAAGAAATTTATGAAAATTTATGTTCGCACAAAAACCTGTACAGAATTATTTATAGAGATTTTGTTTTGTCATCGCCCAAACCGAGAAACAACCTAAATGCCCTTCGACTGCTGTATAAACAGACTGTCGTATATCCGTGCAGTGGAATATTCCTCAGAAGTTCCATGCGCTAGCACGGATGAATCTCAAATGCATTATGCTAAGTAAAAGAATTGATCAAAAAGATACCTACTTCCCAGCTGTGACCAGTGTGCCACTCTGAGGGGGGACTCTTAATAATGGGGGAGGCTGTGCATACGTGGAGGTGGGGGGAGGTGTATGGGAAATCTCTGCATCTTCTGCTCAATTTTGCTGTGAACCTAAAACTGCTCTAAAAGAAATAAAGTCTTAAGAAAACCCAAAACCTAAAAAGAAAAAAAATGTGCCTACTATATGGTTCTACTGATATGACATTCTCGAAAAAGCAAACTGTAGGGACAGACAACGGGACAGTGGTTGTCAGGGACTATATGTGGGGGAGGGGTTGGCTACAAAGGTCAAGGGAGACTTTTGGGGGTGATGAAGCTTATTTGTGTACATTTGTCAAAATCAGCAGAACTCTGCACTAAAAGTAGTGGATTTTACTGTATGTAAACTACATCTCAAAAGATCACAATTAGATGATGTCACTCTTGCTCAGAAATTTCCAGTCTATCTTACTTGGTCCTCACAGTGGCTCACGAGGTGCTACTGTTCTGGCCCCTGTGGACTCTGATATCTTCTTTCTCTAACACTCTCATGCTGACTCATTCCACTCCAGCCTCATGGTTCTCCTGTGGCTCCGCTAACCATCCACATCCTCCTGTCTCAGGACATTTGCACATGCTGTTCCTCTACTAGAGGGCTCCTCCCCTAGATAGCCACAGGATTCATTTTCCTGTTTCAATCAGGTCTCTGCTCAAATGTCAACTCCTCAGATTTCCCTGGTCATCATGTCTGCAATAACATCTACCCAGCGTGGTCACTTTCTCCTTATCCTGCTTTATTTTTTTCAAAGCACTTATCTCCACCCGGCATCTATTTGTTTAGTAGTCTATTGCATATCTTCTCTAATTAGGATGTAAACTCCATAGGAGCAGGGGCTAGGTCTGTTCTCTGAGAATTTAGACTTTTCCACTTTCCCTAAACGGGTGGGATCCTCAGAGGCCAGACCAAAGGGACAGCATTCCCCTGGGGCCAGAATAGATTGTGAGGGCAGCTGTCTGGGTCCCTAGCCTTTCAAGGAAGAGCATCTTTAGATGGTGAAAGCTACTCTTACTAATAACCTATCCAACAGCAGAAAATAAATTGTCAAACAGAAAGTAAGAGAAATAAACTCACAACACAACTACCTTTTGTTTCATTAAAACATGTGTGGCCTAACTTGGCCTAACTTGTTATCTCTGAGTTCTTTCTCAGCCTTGAGAAAGTTCCTGGGTGGGCAGGAGGACTTCGAGCTTCCCTTGCTTCCTCAAGAAGAGATGGTACCAGATGCCTCCCGCTAGCAAGAAGTAAGAAGAAACTAATTTCTGCTATCAATCTGCTATGCGAGAAATAGAAAAAGCCAACACAGCAGCTTCATAGCCACTTTTGCTATCAGTCTCTTGAAGGAGAGAGAGAATAAAAAGCCATATCTATCCTTTAAAAAGCACCAAACATCTTTCCTTGAGGCTGGACGTTTCTTTCCTCTCTCTGTGTGTTGTGGGCCTCTCTCTCTTTCTCTCTCTCTCTTTCTTTCTTTTTCAGGAAAATAAATAAACTTTTACTTCTATATATCCTATTCACTGTCTGAGAATTCTCCCCGCCCCACCTATGGACTTCACCTGCTAACAGATGGCTTTCAGGTGGGCCACGGCAGGCACAAGGACCCTTGGCTAAAGTAGGGTCTCCAGAGCAGCAGCAAGAGCCTCCCCTGGGGCTTGTTAGAAATGCAAAATTTCAGGCCCTGTACCAAATGTACTGAGTCAGAATTTGCATTGTAACAAGTTTTCCAGGTGATTTGTGTGCAAGTTTGAGAAGCACTAGTCTAAAACTATGGATACGGGGTCCCTGGCCCAGACATAGCTCTCACTCTGGGCACCGTCAGCAGGAAGGTTAGAAAACTTGGGGTTTCTCTGTCCATTGTTCTCCTCTTCTTTTGGCTATTAAAGGGCCCCAAACAATAAATTTGGGAGCCCCTGGGAGCAAGCAAGGGAGATGTCAACTCTGTATAGTAACGATTAAGGAAAATATTGATTGAATTCTTAGGGTTGCTGGTCATCTTTAAGACTCACCACGATCCTGGAAGGCAGGTTTAATTATCATCATTTTACCCACGATAAAACCAGAGCATAGAGAAGTTTTAAAAAGCTTTCCAGGCTGGGCGTGGTGGCTCACGCCTGTAATAATAACACTCTGGGAGGCTGAGGCGGGTGGATTGTTTGAGCTCAGGAGTTCGAGATCAGTCTGAGCAAGAGTGAGACCCCGTCTCTACCAAAAATAGAAAGAAATTAATTGGACAGCTAAAAATATGTAGAAAAAATTAGCCGGGCCTGGTAGCGCATGCCTGTAGTCCCAGCTACTCGGGAGGCTGAGGCAGAAGGATCGCTTGAGCCCAGGAGTTTGAGGTTGCTGTGAGCTAGGCTGACGCCACGGCACTCTAGCCCGGGCAAAAAGAGTGAGACTCTGTCTCAAAAAAA
>CAUYSK010113279.1:0-44279 GCA_963575035.1 Avahi laniger | reverse complement strand
TTTATAGTACTTACGTGAGGATAGATAGGTAACTTTCAGATTTCCTTTCTCCAGATTAAGACGTGCCCATTTCCATGGTGGGAGAAGAGAAGAATTTATGTCACACTTATTTATTTATTTATTTTGAGACAAGGTCTCACTCTGTTGCCTGGGCTAGAGTGCAGTGGCATCATCATAGCTCACAGCAACCTCAAACTCCTCACAGCAACCTCAAACTCCTGAATTCAAGTGATCCTCCTGCCTCAGCCTCCCAAGTTGCTGACATCGCCAGCTAATTTTTCTATTTTTTTTTTTTTTTTTTTTGTAGAGATGGGTGTCTCACTGTGTTGCTCAGGCTGGTCTTGAATTCTTGGCCTCAAGTAATCCTTCCGCTTTGGTCTCTCAGAGTGCTAGGAACACAGGTGTGAGCCACTGAGCCCAGCCAAGAGAAAGGTGCAAGACCACACCTAGTTCTTCTGTATTGCCCACTGTCACTTTTCAATGTGCAAAGCAGGAAATAGCTACCTGTGGGTAGTGGTTTTCATCTGGTTTGTTGTCACTGAAACGTCTTCAGGATCTTTCTGAATCTCACTTAAGGAGTTGAATTTCCTTGAGATACTTACTATATGATCTGCAAGAGTCACTGATACCTTTATTTTTGTTTTTGTTAAATTAATTACATAGTTTATGAATTTCACGTTTATAACCTCTGCAGGAGACACTGCCATCTGCCATATAGGTTAGCCTCTGAATGTGGGCTTGGAGGAAGCTGTATTTATTTCAAGGACAAAGAAGCCAAGGAGGGAAGGGGGACACATTTATTTTCACTTTTCACAGACAACAGTGGGAGTGAATCTAAACTCTGGCAGGGAGACCGCGTTAGGTGCCAAGCTGCCACAGTCATTTGCATAATGTGTAATCTAAGGTGTTGATTCATCTCTGATAAACAGACATGTTTAGTGAGCGAGGCGAAATTATGCATTGCCCCTCTGCCTGCCCCTTAAGAAACCAATCACATTCCTTCTCTCCATCAACTCCACAGAGTAGGAGCCTTTCTGCTCCATTGAACTGGCTTCCTGTGTCTACTTAGCAAACTGACTAATGGCCCTGGCTCGTCCCCTGCTGCCACCTCTAATGCTGCCCTGGGCAGCTGCTCCTCCTCCAAAGGAAAGGAACACAGGTTCATGCCTTAGACTGGTCCGGGGTGCATTTTTACTTTGTTTTGTAAATTTAGCTACTACGCTGCACCACCCCCACCCCATCCTCTAAATAGGACTTTCGAAGACTGTGAAGGAACATGTTTGTTAGAAAATGCTTTGCTGTTAAAAATCTAACCGTTTGATGTTAATGCAATTGCAGAGTAAATGATATGTAGCAGGTGTTTGTTGAAGACGAGTGTTCAGCATAGAATTTTGGTTGTAAAAACTGGACATATATCTGTCTGCATAGTCATGCAAATGCCTTTGCTTTAACAAGCCAGTCCTCTCATTTAAGTGAAAGTCCTAACATTAACTATTTAGTGAAATTTGTATTTTTAAATATACGGTGGTCAAAAATGAGACTCGTGACTTTGGATTCTGGTGTATTGTCTTTACTTTGTCCCCATTCCCATTGTACAGTAACGGGGTCACAGTACATTCGCTGGGGGACTGAAGGTCGGAGGTTTCCACACCTTTTCTGCCTTGTGTTTATACTATTAATATAATCACAACTGGAAATAACAATACTATTAATACTAGCACTACTAGCATGTAGTATTTTTGTCTCAGATACTATTTATTTTCTCTAATTCTCAAGTTATCATCTTCGCTTTAAAGAAATGATGAAACTGAAGCCATAGAGTATTTACAGACTTTTCTAATTCCATTTGGTGGCAGCACATGACACTGCCATTTATGCAGCAGGGTTGAAGAGCAGCAGCTTTATATGGCTCAACCCACCAGCTCTTCAGGAGAGCCAGGGTCTGTAACCAGCCTTCCTTCCACTGTGCCACGGGGCTGCCTTATCAGTTATATTCTGTCTTGTTTCAAGAATCTAGCCTTGCACACAGTGCACACTCAATATAATATGTGGTTAATAAATACTTGTTGACTGGCTTTTTAAAAGAGGGTTTGGAGGAAATGTCACAGATTTATGTTTTATAACTATTTAGCAAAGTATTGGGTCTCAGGTTTTACCACTGTAAATCTAGGCGGTTACAAAGGACTATTAGATTCTGTCTCCTGAGTCATTAATTCCGCTTCTCTCTACATATGATGCAGTTTTCCAACATCCAAATAGTGTCACCAGTGATGGGTTTTTCCTGGGGAAGGTGAAATCTTGCATCTCTGATCTCTCTCCCTCATTTCTATTTTCTCTGTATTTTCTCCAACCAGTGAGGCTTAGCAATTTTCACAGGTTTTCTGACTGAGAAAGCACTTAGTAATCCACCTTTAAAAATCTCTCCCCATTTCTTTCTCCCTCTATTAACGTCTCCTTCCCACATTCTCATTTCTTTTCTCTGTACCACTTTCTCTCTTCTGGAGATAATGCTCTAATTTTTGGGCCACAGGTGTTCACCTCAAATCCTTATTTTGTCCATTTTAAGAACATACTTGCCCATTTTGAAAGAACTCAGGTGGTTTTAATATTGAGTATGTCCAAAAGACAGGAATTTTGAGAGCAAATTGGTGGCTACACAATTTGAAGTGCAATTACATAGTAATTACTCAATTTGCTTTTGAACACTGAATCCTCTCCGTGGGTTTTGGACAGATGTCGCAGCAGATGCACCTCACATAAAGGAGAATTTCCATTAACCGCAGCAGTAGTTGGGCTTATAATCTGCGGCGGTGCTGAATTAAATTGTTAATAAAGGGCACCATCGAACACTCCTAGGAAGTAGGATTCAGAAAGGACAGGGACAGAGATTGTCAAACGTAGAAAGTCTCCATGAGTAAAGACATCAAATATAAGGTTGCTATTTCAAAGGATTGATGAATACTTGGTTTGGCTTTGGAACACGTTTATGACAGTTATTGATTGTAATAACCAGATTTTGTAGAGAGGTTTCCAGCGTACGAACTTATTTCTACTACACCATCTCATTTGATTTTGCCAGAATCCAGGATGTAGACGCAGATGTCCTGGGCTCAGAGGCTCACCCAGGTTCCTACAGCTGGGGGGAAGCGGGGCCAAACCCCAGTCGAGGCTGCCTGACACCAGGCCGCTTCTCCTGGCGTCACATCATGCTGCCTCCTCATGGGAACAGTCAGTTCAGTCAACAAATCAATTAGACTGTGCATGTGTTTTTTAATGCGATTGACTGGTCTTTTGACTAGTTAATTTAAAATCAAAGTGATTGAATCAGCTCTTTGTAAAAACAGGTTAAGAAGCACTTCCTTGTTTTTACCTCGAATTCTTGGTTTTGGTAGTAGATATTTTCAAACAGATACAGTTTGAAATCAATTCTTTGTGCAACACAGGAAACTGCTAGACTTGCAGTTTCCAGTCTTTTCAACTAAATCCATACACATCCAGGATAATCACCCACTGGTAGCATTATCTTCAAATATGTAGCACAGTGTGCCCATATTGTTACAGAGGGTTCAAAATTGTGGGCAAGTTTGAAGTAAATGAATGTACGAACTCCTCAGTTGAAAGCATTTTGCTGAAGGCTGGGAAAAACTTGCACATCTCCTTGATTTTCCTTTCTGATCAATATTTTTTTTTTAAGCATGATGGGATTCCTACCCACCCTGTTCTCACTTAACGTCCTTCCTCCTCCTAATCTGGAGATGGGAAGGTTGCCCACAGCCTGCGCACTCTGACGCTGCTCCCTAGTCTGTGAACAAGGCCCGGCCTTAGTGAGGTCTGTCTTTCGGGACGCTGCTCAAGTATTGAGGGCTGGAGAGAATTCAGTTTGGCTCAGTCCCTGAAGCACTTCCCTGGGGCATGACTTCTAGACAGGGCAGTGATGAGTGAGAACGACAGAGAGAAATGATCCAGCCGTCTGTCAAGAGGACTCCCACACAAATGTCAGCGTTTGCTGGGAAACGCTGCCTTTTCTCTTTCTGTGTGGTTCTCCTTCATAAAAATAGTCAGTGCTCTCTACAGGTTTCTTCCCCCTTGTCCTCTCCTCCCCAAAGACTCTGTCGTAGCTGGTAGGCAGCCCCCTCCCCTGCCCTCTCCCTTTGCTCCTGGGCAAGAGCCGGCTTCCACCTGGTGCCTTCCTTCGTCACCTCCCTCCACACTTTATTTACCCTTCTTGGGGCTTTGCACACTTCTTTGGAGCACTCACTCTCCTATGGCTTCTTTCCCTTTCTTTCTTTCTTTCTTTTTTTTTCTTGAGAATTTAAAATTTTTAAATTTTTTTTTTATAAGATTTAGGGGACACAACTACAGTTTTGTTACATGGATACAGTGTGTAGTTGTGAAGTCTGGGCTTATACCGTAACTATCACCTGAAGAGTGTACATTGTACTGGTTAAGTATGAATAATTTCTTCATCCCTCACCTCCCTCCCACCCCCACCCTCTCACCCTGCTGAGTCTTCAATGCCTATTATTCTACTCTATGTTCATTTGTACACATTATTTAGCTGTCATTTATAAGTGAGAACATGTGGTATTAGACTTCCTGTTGATGAGTTATTTAATATTGCACTTAAGATAATGGCCTCCAGTTATATCCATGCTGCTGCAAAAGACATGATTTCATTCTTTTTAATGTCTGGGTAGTATTCCATGGTGTGTGCGTGTGTGTGTGTGTGTGTGTATACACGCACACCACATTTTTCTTTTTTTTTATTTCAGCATATTATGGGGGTACAGATGTTTAGGTTACGTATGTTACCCTTGCCCTCCGCCAAGTCCAAGTTTCAAGCATGGCCATCCCCTGGATGGTGCGCATCGCTCTCTTTGTGTATGCATATACCCATCCCCTCCTCCCCCCTCTCCCCCACCTGCCCGACATCCAATAGATGTTATTCTTATATGTGCACTTATGTATTGACCAGTTAATACCAAATTGATGGTGAGTACATGTGGTGCTTATTCTTCCATTCTTGGGATACTTCACTTAGAAGAATGGGTTCAGGCTCTGTCCAGGAGAATACAAGAGGTGCTATATCACCATTGTTTCTTAAAGCTGAATAGTATTCCATGGTATACATATACCACATTTTATTAATCTACTCATGTATTGATGGACACTTGGGTTGTTTCCACATCTTTGCAATTGTGAACTGTGCTGCTATAAACATTCGGGTGCAGGTGTCTTTTTCATAGAGTGTCTTTTGTTCTTTTGGGTAGATGCCCAGTAATGGGATTGATGGATCAAATGGTAATTCTACTTGTATCTCTTTAAGATATCTTCATATTGCTTTCCACAGAGGTTGCACTAGTTTGCAATCCCACCAGCAGTGTAGGAGTGTTCCTATCTCTCCACATCCATGCCAACATTTATTGTTTTGGGACTTTTTGATAAAGGTCAGTCTCATTGGAGATAAGTGATACCTCATTGTGGTTTTGATTTGCATTTCCCTGATGATTAGAGATGTTGAGCATTTTTTCATATGTTTTTTGGCCATTATTCTGTCTTCTTTTGAAAAATTTATGTTCATGTCCTTTGCCCCTTTTTGATAGGGTTGTTTGATTTTTTCTTGTTGATTTTCCTGAGTTCTAAGTAGATTCTAGTTATCAGCCCTTTATCTGATTTGTAGCATGCAAAAATTTTCTCCTATTCTGTAGGTTGTCTGTTTGCTCTTGTGACAGTTTCTTTAGCTGTGTAGAAGCTTTTTAATTTGATCAGGTCCCATTTATTTATTTTGGTTGTTGCTGTGATTGCTTTTGGGGTCTTCTTAGTAAATTCTTTGCCTAGGCCAATGTCTAGAACAGTATTTCCAACATTTTCCTCTAGAATTCTAATAGTTTCACTTCTTAGGTTTAAACCTGTTACCCAGCGTGAGTTGATTTTTGTGAGAGGTGAAAGGTGTGGATCCTGTTTTAGTTTTCTACATGTGGCTATCCAGTTTTCCCAGCACCATTTATTGAAAAAGGATTCTTTTCCCCAGTGTATGTTTTTGTCTGCTTTGTTGAAGATTAGATGTCTATATGAGGACGATTATATGTCTGTGTTCTCAGTTCTGTTCCACTGGTCAATGTCTCTATTTTTGTGCTAGTAACAATCTGTTTTGATTACTACAGCCTTATAATAAAGTTTGAAGTCTGGTAAATTGATACCTCCCATTTTGTTTTTATTGCCTA
This sequence comes from Avahi laniger, assembly GCA_963575035.1. Taxonomy (NCBI): domain Eukaryota; kingdom Metazoa; phylum Chordata; class Mammalia; order Primates; family Indriidae; genus Avahi; species Avahi laniger. The sequence goes on along the minus strand of CAUYSK010113279.1, from coordinate 38,055 downwards.
GAATTGTTTTTATTATGCGGGGTCTTCTCTGGTTCCATACAAAGTATAAAATTAATTTTTCTACATCTGTGAAGAATGATGTTGGTATTTTAATAGGGATTGCATTGAATCTGTAGATCACTTTGGGTAGTTGGATGGGAGACACATTTTTCTTTATCCAGTCATCTATTGATGGGCACTTAGGTTGATTCCATCTTTGCTATTGTGAATAGCACTGTGATAAACATACAAGAGAAGGTATCTTTTTGATATAATCATTTCTTTTCCTTTGGGTAGATACTCAGTAGTGGGATTGCTGGATTGTATGGTAGTTTAAATTTTAGTTTTTTGAGCAATCTTCAGACCGTTTTCCATAGAGGTTGCACTAATTTACATTCCCACCAACAGTGTCCTGTCCCATTCTCCTACATGACTACTTTCTTCCTACGCAACTTAGAGGACGGTTCTCCCAAACCGTCTCAGCCTGCTCATTAGTAAGCTGTAGCTGGCGTCTCAGCTGAGGGGAGAAGTGGAGAAGGAAACCAACATAGGAAAGGCATCAAATGAAGCTTGTCAAGAGTGAGGAAAGGAGACATGAGAGGCCCCTGGAGCCTGTACAATGAAACTCTTAAGTGGGACAAGACTTGCCTCCCACTTTCTGTTCTATAACTTTATATTTAATACTTTAGACATCTGTTATTAGAAACAATTTCTGCAAAATGTCTGACATAGTGAGTAGCACATTATAGACACTTTATGAGAGATGGTTATTACCTTATTCCTTTTTAAGACCCCGTGACTCAAATAAATATAGGAGAATTGGGTTTGAACCATGGAGCCAACATCTGGCTTTGATAGAAGCAGGATTGTATTCTCAGTAAAAGGCTTTCTGTATTATAATATACAGATTATGGTAGTCAGTTGTGAGGGATGTCACAGACAATTTATGATAATAGTTACCAAATGCTGAAATTTGAGTATGATAGTTTTGGAGACAGGACAGTGTCAATATAAAGATCTGGATTCCAGTCCTCCACACATACTACTCTTGGAAATGTTCTGTAACCTCTCCAGGCCCCTGTTTCCTAATCTGCAACATGAAGATTCTACAGAACCAACCGCACAGAGTTCTTTCGAGCTCAAATGGGATCACATATGCAAAGCTCATGGCATAGCACTGAGCACACAGTAAGTATTCAATGAAGGCTGTCCATTATTGGGACAGTGGTTTTTAAAAAGAGAGCAAATTCAAGTTTGTCCTTGTCAAGACATCTACTTTACACACTTGCCTTTTGATTACTTTCCTGAGAGACAAACAAAGGGATGTGGTTTAGCTTGTCTGTTAGGGACAACAGACTGTGAGAAATTCATCTCTGTGATGAAATTCATCTCTGTGAGAAATTCATCTCTCCTGTGGACTGTACAGGAAAAATATCAAAAACCATGATGGTAGGTTTCCTGTCTACTGTACGACCTTTGTCAATCGTATTTCTGACAATTTCGCATACCCACAGAACATTGTCCATGGAGTGATGTTCATTAATTCACTATTAGGCAGCTCGTCATAGGTTAGACTTATGTCACTAGAGTTTGAGGGATATTCTGTGCTATTAGGAAAGATTTGAGAATCCGTTCATGGGATGGTAAGTAGACTCCATTGGTGAAGCAGGATTTGTTGACCATTTCACATTACAGGGCATTTCCCAAATCCTGGGACTATATGGTGCATGCTAATTCATTTGACCAACTTCTGTGGAGCATCTACTTCTTTTCAGGCCTAGGGATAGGTGCAGGGAATCAAAGGTGCATCAGACAGAGTCATGGTCTGATGAGAAACACAAGGCCTTACACATAGCTGAGTGTGTAAATATTTGTTGAGGGGACTGGGGAATAAGCCCTTACTTATTTCTAAGTGTTCTTAGAGAGCTCAGAACAACCTGCCTGGGGGTGGATGTGACAGGTGTGTGGCCTGGAGAAGTCTTTGCTGTGCCTCAAGACCCCTCTGCGCTGTCTGTCTAGTGTTCTCTCCAGGGCTCTGTGAAATTCACTGAGAATAAGTGTCACCAAGTCCCAGGAAAGAGCACTGGGATGTGGCCAATCCTAACCCCAACAACCATGGTTGGGGTCTCCTTAAATTTTAAAGCTTAGGAATTGTGTAACAATGTGGTTTCCATTCCAGTTTGTTCGGTGGCTGGGGCACAGCTTGGGAAGGCCTTTGTTTATACCACATTCAGGTCCATAAATAAACACAGCATCAGCAAAGCGAACTCCTGGCAGCAGCCATGCAGCAAAGGGGAGTTGCCGTTTCTGTGGCCAGAGAGAGGGCGGGGAAGACCGTATTGGCAGAAGATAGGCCTTGCTCCCTTCTCCTCAGCCTGCTACTGCCCACAGCTGGAGCTGCTTGGCTTCAGCTTGCACATTCAGGACCACCCAGGTGCCAGTCTAGACCAATCCTGTTCTCTAGTCACAGAGACTTTAGGGGGCAAAGGTCAGTAACACAGTGGCTGAGGACCTCATCAGGTTTTCAATTGGCTATGTGCTCAGCCTTTAGAAGCTGAACTGTTTTGTTCTTTGTGACCAAATGGACAGTCTTGTACACTGCTTACTTAACTGGCACCGGTCTTGTTCTTTGCACCCCACTCTTTGGAGCCTCCTGTCCTCGACTGGCAGGTGAATGTGTAAACACCTACTTGAGGACTGCCGTGAGCCATAAATGAGATAACCCGTGGGGCACCTGGCACACAGAAGGCGCATCATGTGAGCTGGTGTCTGAGCCTTGACCTTTGTTTGTTTTGTCACGTGAGTGCTCTGGGAGCCTGTAGTTAGTTCTGCCTCTGAACATGAAGCATGATTATTTTGGTGTAGAGGATATTTGGTAGATTACAGTAGAAAAATATGTGTTTTATTTACCAATACAGTTGTTCCTTGATATCTCAGGGGGATTGGTTCCAAAACCCCCCATACAAAAATCTACAGATGCTCAAGTCAATCTACACATATCTTCCCGTATACTTTAAATCATTTCTAGATTACTTAAAATACCTAATACAATGTAAATGCTATGTAAATATTAATAATTGTTATACTGCATTAGGTTTTTAAAATTTGTATTATTTTTCATTGTTGTATTGTCATTTTTTTTCCAAATATTTTCAACCCATGGTTGGTTGAATCTGTAGATGCAGAATGTGTGGCTACGGAGGGCTGACTGTATTCACGTGTGCCTCTCCCCCCTATCCCTGGCTTCCGTTCCTCTTCTAAGCCCCATTCTTGACAGGGTGTCTCCTAACTGGTTTCCTTGAGTTTCTGTGAGGGTTTAGGCCTCAGAGACCTCCTCAGGGGCATGAAAGGGCACCAGGCTGCCACTGCTACACCAGAGTACAGGGGCTTGAGTTCGGCCCAACATCTCCTGCTGCTCTCCCTTGCTCAGCTCTGGCTCAGCTGCTTGGAGAATTGTTCTGGAAGAGGCCCATCAGTGACCAAAGGACACTGGTCCCTGCCCTTCCTGTCAACTCCTCTTCCATAGGCTCTGGAGGGTTGAGGGGAAAGCCGGCCAGGTGCGGGTGTTCAGGCAGGACAGAGGCATTGCCATGAGCCCTGGAGGGCAGGGTGGCAGAGAGAGCAGAGCACAAGGCCAGGCGTCATGTGCCCTGACACTTTCCCAGCTGTGTGACCTAGGCTTACTCCAGGTCACTTGCAGAAATGTGGCTGAGAAATGTAGACACCAAATGCAGACAGGGCCTGCTACTCTGTTCAGCTGAAGAATATCAAGAAAAGCCCATCTCGAGGGAAATTGTGTGGCACCATTCTCTACTCTGAATAAAAAGAAATGATGCCAAAAATTTAAAGCCCTAGCGTGCAGACTGAAAGAGGGAATCAGAGGGAAAACATTTGTAAAATTAGCTCTGAATCTGTCATGGTCCAAGATCTTTATCAGTATTTAATTTAAAAAGAAAAATAAAACAACCTGCCAACCTCACAGTGGATATTGAATTACAAGCTGGATAATTTGTCGAACACCTTTGCAATGTCTAAGGAGATTAGCGAGTGGGCCCGAGTGCGATCACACACACTCCCTGCCCAAGTCCCGGACAGGCGCGGGGAGCAAATGCACAAGCACAGTTTCTCCAATTTCTACCGCAGCTGGAGTAAAGAGCGGCGTGCTTTCTGAACCACTGCGCTGGCCAGGTCAGGGAAAAGGGATCGGTTCCCGTCTTGGAAGTGAAAATGAAAAGGATCCTCTAAGGGGAAAAATATTTGTGGCATAGTCTGAGTATGACAATGTGGAATTAGCAAGAGAGATGTCTTCTACTGGCAGCCTCTCTTGGGACAAACTAGAGCATAGTAGGAAAGAAAATTTTTTTTTTAAACCTTAAAAATAATACTGATTTAAAACAAACAAAAGGTAAGGGATTTGGTAAAACATAGGACCCACGTTGACAGGCATGAGGCATGGAGGAGAGTGTACGTCGTCGGGGACACCTAGGGATGGGGAGCAATAGTGTCTCTGCTATCCTCAGGGTTTCTCTTGCTACTCTCTTTGTTCTTTCCTTCCCCTTTCCTTCCAATCTACTTTCTTCTTTAAGTTTCAACCAAACAAGGGTCTTGTTCCCTTAGAACCTAAGTAATTTGCTGGGCGCGGTGGCTCACGCCTGTAATCCTAGCACTCTGGGAAGCCGAGGTGGGTGGATCATTTGAGCTCAGGAGTTCGAGACCAGCCTGAGCAAGAGTGAGTCCCTGTCTCTACTAAAAATAGAAAGAAACTAGCTGGAAAACTAAACATATATAGCAAAAATTAGTCGGGCATGCCGGTAGTCCCAGCTACTCAGGAGGCTGAGGCAGGAGGATCGCTTGAGCCCAGGAGTCTGAGGTTGCTGTGAATGAGGCTAATGCCACGGCACTCTAGCCCAGGCAACAGAGTGAGACTGTGTCTAAAAAAAAAAAAAAAAAAAAAAAAAAGAGCCTGAGTAATTTATCTGAAAGGGAATTCACAGAAAACTATTAGGAGTTGACATTGGTGATCCTTTAGGTAACCGTTGTATTTTAACAGGTAGACCTTCAAGGCCTTATGAGAAAAGATTGAAGAAGGAATTTATTTTATAAGGGCCACAGCCCAGGCATGTGGCAGGTCTTTGAATGGGGGGCAAGTTCCAGAATTCCCTAAATCACTGCAGGTGGACAGCTACCTCTTCCCTCTGTAGTCAAGCCCTTATCTGAGACTACACAGGGTGCTTCTGCAGCATTTGCCTTCCTTGTCATTGTGGTCTGCTTGTCATACTTCTCTGACACTGTAGACAGTAACTCCATGATGACAAGGACTGTGTCTATTGTAAGAATAAGAGCTAACATTTATTGAGCACTTACTATGTTTAGTCAGTTTTCTAAGCCTTTTATATTTATTAACCAATTTAGTTTTTATAACTCTCAGAGGTAGATAATTCTATCCGCATTTTAAAGATGAGACATGGAAGTCTTCAACAATTTGCCTAAGGTCACAGGGCAAGTAAACAGCAAAGTTAGAATTCAAACCCAGACTGTCTGACTCTAGGGCTCACACTGTAAACCACAATGTAGAGTGTATTCCTGGCACCTAGTACAGTGCCTGAGAAGCAATCACTGTTTCTGGCTTTCCTTTTATGTCTCTGTGAGGGTTAATTTTGTATCAACTTGGCTGGGCCACAGTATTTGGTCAAAAGTTATTCTAAATGTTTCTGTGAAAGTGTTTTTAGGATAAGATTTACATATAAATTGGTAGACTTTGATAAAAATAGATTGCCCTTCTCAATGTGGGTGGGCCTCATTTAATCAGTTGAAGGTCTGCATAGAACAAAAGGCTGATCTTCCCTGAGCAAGAGGGAATTCTCCAGAAGACAGCCTTTGGGCTTCATCTGCAACATTGGCTCTTTCTAGTTTTCCAGAAGACTTGTCTTTGGACTTGAACTGCAAGTCTTTCCTGAATCTCCAGCCTGCTGGCCTCCCCCATCAGATTTTGGACTTACCAAGCTTCCATAATCATGTGAACAAATTCCTTAAACTAAATCTTTTTCTACACATACATACATCCCATTTGTTCTGTTTCTCTGGAGAACCCTGATTAATATAGTCTCCTTTGCTACAAGTTCCTCAAGACGAGGCCCTCTAGGCCCTCTAGGCCCTCTTTTCTTCTTAGTCTAAGTTTTGCTTATTTTCTAAGCACTTTTTCCTGCCCATGGCCTCAGTTACCATCTACATGCCAATGACTCTTAAATTTATACTCTAGCTTGGAAGTCTGTCTCTACGGAGCTTTGGACCCATATATCCAATTGTGTACTTGAATGTGAACTTAGATGTCTGAGGGGCAACATATACAAAGGCACATTTATGATCCTGCAACCCTGCTCTTTCAGGGTTCCCCATCTCTATGAAATGTACCTCTCTCTATCTGAAAGACGAGGAGCCATCCCTGACAGCTCTCTCCCCCTTATCCCTGTTCTTAATCCATCACCACGTCACTTCAGAAATCTCAGCACTGCTCTTCGGCTCCACTACCACCACCTGACTCAAGCTGTGGGTATCTCTGATCTTGAGAGATCGTAACTTTTCAAGTTGCGAGTTCCAAGTAGCTGCATATTCTCTGTCTCCCCTCTAAATCTTTTTCCTCACACTCCAGCTACAGTGATCTTTCTAAAAAATAAATCTGGTCATATCATTCTCTGCCATTGCCTGTTGGAAACCATTCAATGATTTTCTGCTGTGCTTAGCAGGAAAGCTAAATTCTTAGTGAGACTAGATGGTGCTTCCCAAGGCTCTGCACGATCCCGTCCTGCAGCAGTTTTCTCATTGCTTTCCAGACCCCAGCTACCCTGACTTTCTAAAAAACTCATCAAAATTAAGTCCCATCATAGGTCCTTTGCATATACTGTTCTTATTCTATTTTTTAAAATTTGGAACTTCCTTCCCAATCTCTCAACTATCGTGTCAGGAGTCACTTTTAAGGGAAACAGTTGTGTTCTACATACCTTTCATCAGTCTAGTCAGATTCCTTTATGATATAAGCTTATAGTATTTACCTAAATTAATATGAATAATAATAGCTAAGATTTATCGAGTGCTTGTCAAGTTCAAATGTCAAGCACAGTGCTAAATATTTTATAATCATATTTAAATATTATCTAATTAAAAAGTACTACACAATCTGAGAAATAGGCAATATTATCATTCTTATTTCACAAAAGAGGGACCTGAGAATCTGTGTGGTGAGCTGAGCGCATGTTCAAAGGTGTGACCATTTAATGGATGGTCATCTGCCCCACTGGACTGTGTACCTGGAATGAGCGGGGCCAGGTCTGTTATTGATCAGCGTTGGTAGAGGAATGCCTGGCATGTAGAATGTGTTCAATATGTACTTGTTGATTGAAATAATGAATGTTTGAATGAGCAATGAACTAGGACACATTTTAATATGGAAACTAACTGGGTATTCCTTTTGTTCTCCACTCCAGATTGGTCACCTATGAGATCATTTACAAAATTCTAGACAGCTGCTTGCAAATGAGAAAATGGCATTCCCAATATTGGAGATGTTTTAGCATATCCTCTACTCTTCATTTTAATGACCATCTGCTCCATTTCCAAATGAGGTACCAATTCATTTTAATTTTACACACAGTTACGGATGATTTTAGTCCTTCTGGGGCTTCTAAAGTAGAGGGAACCACACTTACAAACGTGTGTGCTCTATGTTAGGTGAGTTCACACTAGCAGCTGTAACAAAGAAGCCCTCATTTCTAAGCCTTAACATAGTTAATGGTGATTCTTATTTGTGTAGCAATCTAGCTGGGATGTTGCAACTTTCCACCTGGTGATTCAGGAGCCCAGACTTTCTTTACCCCATGTCACCCCCACCCCTGAGGGTCTCAGAGCTCTCTCTCACTGACGGCAGCAAGGCAAGGAACAGGGAGAAGGCATACCCACTTCCTCAAAACCCTGGCCTCCAAATGAAGCATGTTGCTTGTACTCACTTCCCATTGCTAGATGTGGTCACACCCAACTCTAAGGAAGGCAAGGAAATGATGTCTTTCCATATGCTCAGGAAGAAAAGAGAAAACATTTTTGAGTGAATTACCAATAGTCTCTGCCCCCACCGTCAGCCTTATAGTATAAGACAAAGAGATGCTATGAGATTAGTACAAAGTGCCCCAGGGTACGGCAAGAAGAAGCTTAATTATGACTGTGGACATCCAGGGAGGCCTGTGGAGGAGGGGATTTGAGTGGACTTGAAGAGAGGTAAATCCTTGATAGGAAGAGATGGTAACAGGTGTACCTGAGACCGGTACCAAGAGAGATGAGGTCTGAAGGCAGGTGGGAGTGAGAGGTAGGAGAATAAAAGTATGTCTGTGCCTTCGTCTGTGCATGTATCTCAGAGTCAATTCAAAATTATTGTAATAATCTCTTTTTCTTGTTTTTTGCTGTGCTCCTTCTATAAGTAATTAAATAACAAACAGAATTCTACCCTCCACCAAGAGTATCTTAGTCTCTAATGTGAAGATATGAAATAATTAGAGGGTGTACTGGGTAGGAATTTTAAATGTCACAGAAAACTTCTATTTTCAAGACTGTGCTAATTACACAGGATGAGACTGAACAAAAGGAAGTGCACAATCAGCAGAACACAGCTTATTATAACCAGCTCTGTTTAGAGGCTCTTCTGAACCTATATACGTAATAAATCAATATGTAGTGACCTAGTATTTATGTTTTAGAGGAGAACTCTGAAGATTTTAAAGATGCAGGATTTGGCCATTTTGGATTTGACTATGGTGATGGTATAGGAGACTTTTACACTCTAGTCTAAATAGTAGAGAGGAAAGAGCAGGGTCTTTAGAGGGAGAAGAGATTTGTCTCTTCCTTGGTCTGCCACTCATTGGCTGGGTGATCATAGCCTCTCTGAGCTGCTTCCTTCACTATGTGGGGATAATTATGCATGTGAAACTACCTAGCACTGTGCCTGGACTATATTAAGAACATAATTTTAATTTTAGATTCATTTTTCTTCCCTTCTCCTACTTTTCTTTAGTCAGATTTCATTCATCTCAAATAAAAATCCTTAACACTTTAAGAACTGTACAAGAATAACTGTAGTATCAGATGGATATACTTCCTCTAAAACTACCAAACTTCAATAAAGGCAGTTATAATATCAGTGGCTCTATTTGAGCAGGGTCAAGGATAAAAAAGTACCTTAGTTGTCAAATGTCAGGAGGGTTGACTCAGCTCTTCTTTTCTTCCAAAGAAGACAAATTGCGTATCATGCAATTTGCTTTCTGCTGGGAGTTCTTGTTTTATTTTGTTGGCAAACAAGACCTTAAGTGCAAAAAGACAATCTCTCCTACATAAACACCAAAGGGACTATGATGAATACCATAAAAGTTTAGGCTTTTCCCTAGATTCTGTTGCCAGAATACTAGAAATTGTTATGAAAATCTGAGAGCTCAAAAATTGCACCATATTACGTATTATTCAATTGCAAAATGCTGTGAGCTGCCCATCTCAAGCCTCAGCTATGAATGGACTATACACCCAAGTGCATCTCAGTATTGACTGAAGGGATAGAGGCCCTTAGCTCCTGAGAAGGCATTAGGATTGCATTATCATATCAATAGCCCACATGCAAAGTTCTTGATAAAAAAGATCATAATCCAGAGGCAAGAGATAAAATATGAGAATTTGATTTGTGTAAACAAATCAAAAGCATTTAGAGTCAAGCTACTTAATCTGTCTTAAAGCATTGCCAGGAATATAAACATCAGAACAACCTAAAGAACCAGACAGCCTAGAGTGCAAGGGAACTTTATTATTTGCTACTTTTTCCTGCTGTACTATAATCCAGCCATATTGGCCTTCTTTCAGTTCTATGAACCAGCCAAAATTAACCCTTCTCGTCTTAAAGCCTCTATAAATCATTCCCTGCTTCTTCAGCAATGTCTCTTATAATAGTAAGAATAGTCTCGGTTATGCTGCATTAACAAATAGCTTCCATATTTCAGTGGCTTAAGACAATAAAAATGTATTGTTTGCTCATGCTACACGTCCATTGTGTGTTCTCTGAAGTCACATAGGCTCCAGGCTGGAAGGAGAAACCATATCTTAAACCACATCACCAGTCAGAATGCCACAGGGAAAGGGAGCTAAAGAGTCTTGCAACAGCAGTTAAATGCTCCAGCATGGAAGATGGCCCCAGAGAACCTCGAACGGACCCAGGCTATGCAATCTTTGCCTGTGCTTGGAAGGGGAGAGGCAGAGGAAACGCTCTCTTGACTCTCACCTCCCCTGACCACCCTTTCTAAAGCAGGTTCTAGCTCTTCGCTGTCTGAACGCCATTTTGGTGTTTTTCACAGTGATCATCACAATTCGTCACTGTATTATTTTTTATTTTCTGTTTTGTTTTTAGCCTGTTTCCTCCACTGGATGCCAAGATCCTGGAGAGGAAGGACCATGCCAGGAGGCTGATCCCATAAAGCAGTTCTCAAAAATACTCAATTTGTCTCATATTTTTAAGCACTGAACTTATTTGTCTTGAATTTGGAGAATCCTTATGACTGTAATCTCATGCCTCTTAGTCTACACCACCCTTTTGTGCTGCGTGCTGACTCTACTCCGTCGTTCCTCATCAGAGGGTCTTCTGGCTACTGCCTGGCAGGGGCTGAAGCAAAGGCGAACTGGGCGTTCCTTCAAATGCTGTCTTAAAGCAAAGGAAAAATAAAAACTGTCTGCTAACACCTAACAGAAATCTTCAAAGGCTGTGAAAACCAACATATCCAGTGCAAATTACTGTAAACTTTGTAAATAAAGAAAAGGAGAAGGGAATTTGGTGAATTGGTATTTTGTTGAATTTGCTTTTGGCAAATTAGTTTGCTGGGAATGGGCTCAGAGATGCCCCCGTCCCCTACAAACAGCTGTGTTTTAGTGCCTAATTGCACCTGGTATTTTTGAAGGCACTCTGAAGTAACTGCCCGTTTCATGGACAAGGAAACTGTAGTTTAGAAAGGTTAAGTGATTGGCCCAAAGTCACAGAGGTGATGATGGTAAAGATAAAAGTGTGACCCAAGTGACCTCTTGCCAGTGTGGTGCTTCTTTCTCTGATCACACTCCAGAAATGCTGAAGTCATTTTTATTTATTTAACATGTATGTAGGGCAAAAAGTGTATGAAGGGATATTTCTAGTGTTTGTCCTGCTTTCTATCACTTTAAATAAAAACATTTTAAAATTATTTGTTATTTTAGATACTTTTAATAACTATACCATCATATTCTTACAGAATCTTATTATTTTCAACTGAGTAAGAAATGATTGAAATATAATTGCCTGTGGGACAAGGTTATTTCAGTAAAGAAGATTCAAAAATCAATTAGCAATGGCCTTAGAGAAATGGATTTTAAATAGGAATTGTCACAGGTCACCTAAAGCATTTAGTTCCCTAATAGTTCATCTTAAAAGAGGCCACTACCACTCCAATGGCAATTCCAGCAACAACAAAAATAAATAAGTGGGGTTTGATTAAATTAAAAGGCTTCTACACAGCTAAGTAAATCATCAACAGAGCAAACAGACAACCTACAGAATGGTAGAAAATATTCACAAACTGTATGTCCGACAAAGGGCTGATATCCAGAATCTACAAAGAACTCAAAGAAATCAGCAAGAAAAAATCCAAACAACTCCATTAAAAAGTGGGCAAAAGACATGAACAGAAGCTTCTCAAAAGAAGATAAATGGGCAACAAACATATGAAAAAATGCTGAACGTCACTAATCATCAGGGAAATGCAAATTAAAACCACAATGATATATCCCCTTACCCCAGTTAGAATGGCTTTTATTAAAAAGTCCAAAAAACAACAGGTGCCGGCTTGGATGTAGAGAAAAAGAAATGCTTATACACTGTTAGAGGACTGCAAATTAGTACAACCTCTATGGAAAACAGTAAGGAGATTCCTCAAAGAACTAAAACCATTTGATCGAGCAATCTCATTACTGGGTATCTACCCAGAGGAAAATAAGTCATTTTATCAAAAAGACACCTGAACTCAAATGTTTATTGCAGCACAATTCACGATTGTAAAGATGTGGAATCAACCCAGGTGCCCATCAATTCATGAGAGGATTAACAAAATGCGGTGTGTGTGTGTATATATATATATATATATATATATATATATATATATATATATATATATATCATGAAGTACTACTCAGCCATGAAGAGGATGAATTAAGGCCTTTTGCAACAATTTGGATGGAACTGGAGACCATTATTCTAAGTGAAGTATCTCAGGAATGGTAAAACAAACACCACATGTACACTATTAAATTGGAACTAACCGATGGGCACACGTGCACAGAGGGAAGTAAAACTCAGTACAAATCAAGCAGAGGGGAGGAGGAAGAAGGGAAGGGGCAAAAACCTACCTAATGGGTACAATGAACACATATTTGGGTGATGGGCATACTTACAGCCCGTGACTCAAGCATTACAAAAGCGATCCATGTAACAAAAACATTTGTACCCCCTTAATATTTTGAAATTGTTAAAAAGGAGGCCACTACTAAAATCAGTCAAAAGTTTCATAGATACCTGGGGTATGAAATTTTTAAAAATACACCTTTTTAAGCTATTAATTATTTCTCCTGTATCTTTTAGAAATAAGGCTTTAATGGTAAGGGCATTTTACATAAGATAGAAGGTAAACAACAAAAATGATTTTTCCTTGATAAAGGGGAAAAAAAAAACCTAGACTTTTCTCTCTATTCATTAGTCCTTAGACGTTGGTTTCTGATTTTACAGAGTTGCTGTTATTTTTCCTCAGTGATGGGCTGCTTAACTCAGAACTGCATTCCTCGCTTACCTGTTGGACCAGGTGTGCTGTGTTCTCCTTCTTACTATAGATGCAGGGAATGAAGCATGATCTCAATCTGTTTGACCAGGAGATTGGAGGGGCTCATGGCAGGAGAAGCTGCTGCTTAACAAACTGCAGAATCCTAAGTGGACACCAAGAAGAGAGAAAACTTTAGAAATAATGGAAATTAATTGGGTTCAGAGAAACAAAAACAGAATTGTGTCACTTGAAAGAAAAAGGACTTCTATTTAGATTGTAAGTACAATGCATAGAATGGAATGTGGGTAAGCATTGAGTGGAGGTTGATTAAATGAAAAAAAGTGAATAAATGAACAAATGAGGATTTGAGCTAGTCCTAGGGCTGCAAACCCAGATGCCTACAAGCCCATGCAAGCAGGGTAAATAGGGGAGCAGACTGGGTGTGGGGCAATAAGGAACGGTAGGGACTCTGGTTAACTAGTGAGCACATGCCACATCTGAAGGAGGCAGCTACTTCTCAGGTCTAGCTGATTTTCACTGATGCCATAACAATGGCCCAATAATGTCACAACTTCAGATTTTCAGGGGAAAACAGAAATACATATTTTTATGTGAAATCTCTTAAATTTTACATTTTAGAATCTAATTGAAACAAACAAGACAAGGGAAAACTTTGTACAGTTGAAATAAGACTAAAACCAAAGCTCATGTGAGGGTCAGGGTTAGTTCATGAGTGGCTAGCTTTATCTAAGGTCTAGGGCAACATCTTCACCTTCCAAGTGATGAAAACGGGTCCAGAGGGCTGAAGCTGCCGGGGCAAGGACACCCAGCCAATTAATGGCAGAGCTGGGGTTTAGGCATGACATCTTCCCTTTCCCTTATGACCTTTCGCTTTCACCTAGGACCACTCTACAGCTGGCTGAATCTGATCAGACCTATTTATCTAACAGGCTGGAGGCCGACCAGAGCTGCCTTCCACGGAACTGATTCCTGGGTTTTAAGCTGTATGTATACAAAACTTCATAATGAAAGTTCTAATGTTCTATTCTCATCATTCATATCATGGAAGAAGTTCTGGGTAAAGCTGAGTGCCTGAAATGTGAAGGGCCCTCCTATGAAATAATACTCTGATTGCAGGCATTCGTTTGGGATGGTGTTTAAGCAGCGTGGCCAGATGTGAAGAGTAGCAGTGTGGGGCAGAGGCATGAGTGGGTGCCACTGGATCCATGTGCTGGTTCTAGTTTCTGCTAAAAGGCTCTATTTTATGTAACAATCACTGTTGTGTGATGGTTAAGTGCATGCGTTGGGTTTAAATATCGACCCGGCCACTGACTATGACTTAACTTCTCTAGGTCCCATGTGCAAAACAGTGATAATGGTATCTGAATCTTGGAGTTGTAGTGAGGTTTAAATGACTCAGTACATGGAAAGTGCTTAGGATGGTGCTTGCACAAGCTAGGCAGAAATGTTAGCTAGTATTTGTCACAACTACCAACTTTATTGAGTAACTATTATACACTAATTTACATACATTTATCATCTGTCATTATCACCACAGTCCTCTTAGTTTTATGTTTTTATCTTCACATTAATAAAGAGAAATCCATGACCTCGGGAGATCAAGTCTCTTGTCCAAAGTCATCCTGTTACATGGTGGAGCCAGTGTTCGAACGTAGCCCTACTTAGCCCAGCCATTTGCTTAATTCTCCTCTTCAGTGCCTTGTCAGTGTTCAGTTGAAGATACTCTTCAGAACGTTAAAGGACAGCAAATCAAATTTGGTCAAACACCAATTATTAATACTTATCAAATTAAAAACCAAAACAAGGGAGTCCCAAATCAAACAATCAAAAGCACTGCAATACTTGGTTATCTTTTCCGTTATGTAAAAAATATATTATTCTATAACCATGCAACAAAGCATAACACAGGACAGCATGTCGTCAATTTTTAGTCTGCATGAACCCTCATTCCTACCCTTTAAAATGCTATAGCTCTTAATAGCTTATTTGCTTCATGTTGATAAAATAATTTCCATGGAGGTAGCTATAGAGAATTTAAACACATGTTAAATGGTGACATTGGAAAAATGGCATATTTTTCCAGTGGAAGACTTTACTCTGGCATATTAAAAAATTTCCTTGTTTTTGTAGAATTTTTTATGCAAAGAAAATAAACATTATTAAAGTATATGAAGCATCTTATATAAAATATCATTGAATGAAGAAAAGGAAGGAAGCAAAGAATGAAGGAAATGAGAGGTTACTAAATGCTACCATGAACCAGACCCTATACCAGGTAGTGTTATCTTCATCATATTAATACATTTAGTGAGCAAAAATTAACCAAACCAGGGCCGAAAAAAGTATAGACAATGTGTATATAGTTAACACAGTTTTCTATGGGCATTATTATAGTTTAAATATCTCGATTCTTACTTAGACATAACTTCATATATTGAATACCTATTATGTTTTGGGGTATTTTTTGACATATTAAAAAAATTTGGTGAAGCAAAGCCAGGGGAGGAGGATGTCCTTTTAATCAAAATATTTAATTACCATCAATGCTGGGAAAATATTAACTAGAAAACACATAGATGCAAATTTTCTCAGCTTTAGGATGCACTTAACATTATTCCAAAAGATAATGAAATCTATTCACAGCAATAATATAGAAAACAGCAATGTATTGTATAAGAGAAGATGAAAAATTTTAACATAAGCCACTTTCTTCAATCTGATTTCTAAAGTGTAATTTTGGCATTTAAGTTAGAGGCATTGCAACTCTCCAGAATATAAAATGCATCTACATTCAAATTTGGTTTTAGAATACAAAATAATATTTCAAAGTCAAGTAGAAATAAATTTGTTCATTATCTACTCTTTTGGATAATTGCCATTATTGCTATTTCTCCTTGGGCAGATAATTGAAAATTCACTATATGAATTGTTGTGTTTTTCTGGAGAAATGGCCTAGACTCAACATTTGTCACCTGCATTTTAATCTAGTTTACAGTTTTACCAGGCCTAAAAATATAGTTATTCTAGTACATTATTCTATTATTTTTCATTAATATTGCTCCTTCTTTTTAGCTTCATGTGCCAAAAAGGAATTTTGCCAGTGCCATTTATGACTAAGAAATCCATTCATTTTGTGTGCCTACTTATGACTGTTAGTTGGGAGAATTTTAGTGACATGATAGGATAAACAAGACAGTAATAATATTTGGACATGAGATTTAGTCTCCCCAGTTTTGCTACAGTTCTCTTTGTGGCA
Source organism: Avahi laniger (assembly GCA_963575035.1). Taxonomy (NCBI): domain Eukaryota; kingdom Metazoa; phylum Chordata; class Mammalia; order Primates; family Indriidae; genus Avahi; species Avahi laniger. The sequence continues at coordinate 21,945 of CAUYSK010113279.1, read as the reverse complement.
GCAAAGGAATTTGTACCTTGAATCTCTAGTGTCAGTATCTGGCTACATTCGATCCTGGTTTGTGTGTGGTCTGTGTGAGATAAAAGAATTAAATAAAGACCAACTGAACAAAACACACAGCACTGCTGAGTTGCCCATTTATTAACTTACCAATATAAATTCTATGATTCATTAGGAAGCCAGGTGGAGGCAATAGTGGATCTAATTAGTTAATGAATTTAGGAGAGAGAACAGAGGACTTTCACTCTATGTTTCAATGATAATGAACTTAACTTTCCAGTTCTGAGACTTTGAGATTTCCATGCAGGAAATTTCTTGGGGCATGTTCTCAGGAGCAACACTTGTTCCTGAGGTGAGGGGAGAAGAAGGCAGGCAAAGGGAGAAGTTGAACTTGGATGGGGTCAAAGCAGAGACCTGAGGTGAACCTCCAGGGAGCTCTGGAGGTGGGATGGCCTTGAAGAGTTCAGTGAGTGCTAGAGCCAGCTTGCATAGGGTCGGGCAGTGCTGGTAGTGTGCACCTCTTTCCAACTTTATGTTCAATGACATTATGTTGATACTTTAAAATTGGCAGCTCATATGTGGAGTATTTATAACACAGTGATAGGCAAATGCTAGCAATTAGGGCTTCTACTCCCCTCTTGCAAGTCTTCAACCCCTAGAAAGACGGTTTACCAGAAAACTCACAGTTAAGAATGACTGCTTTCACATCTCTGTGTGCAAATTCATGTGATGAATTCTTAATTGCACACAGTGCCACACAGAGGGAATTATAACTATACTCATAGGTCTCGTGTTGCTGTAACTGCACCTGACCAAGTCTCTTCTGTTCTACAAAAAATATTCTAATCTTAGGATTTCTAGCTGTGCTATCAGTGATCTTTATTATTGCCTTTTTAAAAGAGGCAACTAAGTTCCTATAGAAATGGAACCATCTCTATAAGATACAACTTGGTGATATGAACTCCAAAGGCTAAGTGATACAGTTATTAAATAAATAAGTACTGGCAAGGATCAAACAACATTCTGGGTAAAATACTTAGAAAAAAACCAACTGAAATGATTACTGAAATGATTTTGTTTAAAAATACTGCTCTTTCTTTACTTGCAAACATTCACCCTACTTCATTTACACTAATGAAGTAGAATAACAATAATTGGAGCATGTCTTTGTTTAATAAAATCATAAAATATTTTTGGAGCTAGTTTAGGGTGCATACGGTAAGGTAGGAGAAGATTTTAGAGGTATTAGCCAAGCCACACAAAGAATTTGGGTTAAAATAATTCCAGCTACTTAAAAAGTTAATTCCTAAGAAGATGAACTAAGCCAATTGCTGCATGCAAATACCGGTATCTTTAAGAAACTCAGAGAGTTGGTGTGAGAGAGTTCACCATTAGCCGGGCTAGCAGAAATGTTTAAGGAGACTATTCTGAACAAAGCTGCACATATTTCAAAGTTCTTTCTTCTTCTGACCGCTTTACTCCATAGAAAAAGACAATAAAGGAAGAAGACCCAAGAGTTGACAGACAGACAGAGTTTATACAGAAATTCTTCTCAGCTTTGCTCCTTACTTTTTATACCCATACTAACTCTTGGCAATGTAGCAATTGTAAAATCACCAAGTAGGCATACAATTTAGGAAAAAACAATAGGCATGGAATGGAGAAGTTTTCAGGATTTTAGTACATGAGGCTAGAATTTCGAATCTCAGTAAGATTAGTGTGGATGATTCTGAAATTCAGTGATTAAAAAGTGACTAAGTATTGACTGTATCTATTCTACTGGCTACCACATTTCCGTAACAGGCATCAAAGAAGACAGGAACTGAAGTTTCCAACACATGTTCTTTGATGACATAAAATCATCAGGAACAAACTCTGTCTAGTACATCACAACTAAGCACAGGGTCTGTCTCAATACCTTCCCCTTAGATGAATTGATGAGACATAGCTAGGGCCACACTTGGATTCTATAATCAGTTTCTTAATTCCTCTCTTATTAAATCCATGATTTCATTCAACAACACTATGTTGAATATTTTCTATATTGTCACATTCTACTAGAGGCTGGGGGCACAGAGGAATTTGTATATTTCTAGAGACAGATATAATTTAGATAATACAGTAATGAAAACAATGAAGCACAAAGAAGGGACGCCAAATTGTGTGTGTGTGTCTTGTGTGTGATTAAGTGCATTTCCTCTTAAATGAAGTATTCAGAATATTGATAATTAAGAGCAAAGCTTTCTTTTTTCTGACTGTAAAATATGAATGCAGTTAATGTTTCTGCTAATCAAACAGGGGATATTGACAGAATGAAGGAATATAATATGGATCCCTAAAAATAATCTGGCCTATTTTTCCTTATTTTAAGCTGAAATACACCTCAGTTAGTCTTTCAACAATTCAACAATATTTTTATTTTCCCATTATGTGCAATTCACATGCTAGGTCCTGAGGATTTAAAGAGGAATGGAGAAAATCCAAGTTGTTTTCAAAGTCTTACTAAGCAAGTAATTCCAGATATCTGATATATCATGAGATTTTTAAAAAGTTGATATAATTTCGTAATACTTTTCAGGAATACACGTGTTCTAAATTTATATCTATTTATAAAATTTTAGCCTGGATAAATGAGTTGTTTCAAAAATGGTTTTGATAGAACACGAATTGACCTTTATACCAAGCAAACATAGAATAATGGGGTGGAACCTTGTTTCTGTTTGGCTGTCAGACTTTTTAGTTACAGCTTTAGGTTTCTGCCTTTATAGATGGCAGAAGCTAGTTCTTAGAATTAAGATCATTGCAGGGTGTCTGTGCAAAGGGATTTTGTACAACTTTCATAGTGACCGAGTGTACTACTGCCCAGCTGGATTTCTCAGTTCATGATCAGCATCAAATGCTGTTATAGTAAATCATGTAATTCCATGAGCCATGTAAGCTCATGGAATTTGAACATGACTTCTGATTTTGATATAGATTCTCTGCAGCCAATTGGCTCCAATGAGAATTTAGTTTGACCCATCTGTGGGAAGTTGTTTTGCTTTGTTTTTTTTTTTTTTTTCTTTAGGCATTTTGTTCTAGATCAGTCTTTTTAGGAATGGATATGGCATCTGTTGCAAGGGACAGTGGGTAAGAGAACAGGCCAACATATGTACATTACCACCATTGAAAAACAGCAAAACAAAACCAACAGCTTAAAGCACATGCCCTACAGGCAGTTGAAGCAGCAACAGTAACCTCTTAGTTTAAAGGGTAGCATCTTGACAGGAGCCAGGAAAATGATCCTCTTCCTGACTTAGGTGGTTTTCCATCATACCCAAGTCTATTTGGTACAGATGCCGGCAGCAGTATCAGTTGGAGAGGCATGACAGGAAATGTGCAGCAGTTCTGGCAGAAGGTAGGGGGTTGGGAGGTGGCACTTGGAAGGCACCCTTTGCCTTTAATGAGTCATACTGAATGGGGATTTCTTGGCAAAGATCAAAGAGATCATGAATGAGCATCAGCTGAGATCAATGAGACTTGTTCAAGTTGCACGTGGCAAGTAATAGGCCCAGCACGGGGGCAATGCCCCTTCCCCTGTGCAGTGCAAAGCCCTTCTCTCACCCTAGGTTTTTAATGATGAGCACTTAAAAGTGAAAAGAAAATGTACACCTGTTACTTCCAAATTGGGCACGTATTCCTCAGCAGATCTTCCAAAGGAGTGGGGAGTTAAACCCGTCACTGTGAAAGTATTTTCCATGCCTTGGCTAAGTTGTGAGAGAAATCAGTTTAGAAATGTCAGGAGTAGACGGGGAAATGGTTAGAATCCACGTTCAAACAAACAAACAAGCAAACAAGAAAGATTGGTAAACTCTGCAGCCTAAAGATCTCAGAAGAACTAAATCTAAATGTAAATGTCAGATACTTAAGAAGTGGGTTCATAAGAGAAAGCTTTAAATTTTCACTACAATTATGCTACCTGAAGACAATTTATACCTGTTTCAGTACTTTGGTTAATGCTATGTTTTTTTCAAGTTTTGAGATCCAGAATCTCCCTTTTGCTAAGGGTCTTGGAGGCCATTCACTCCTTACTACTTTGACAGCAATGTGTCACCTGGGCAGCTTGCTGTTCTTTGTCGCCTTGGCAGCCCATGCTTGTGCTGAGAACGGAGCGAGCGAGCTACATCCTCATACTTTTCTCTTCTGTTATTATTTTTACCTGAATTCTTTCCAAGAGGAAGCTGTACATTTTAACTGGACAGATATGAGGAAAAGCAACTGTTTTTCTGCCAAGATAACAATCGGTGACCTTGGGCAATATGTGCAGAGATTTTTGGAATTCTATTAAAAAATTATCTGATAAACTACTGTTGAGTCTGTGTGTTGTTTTCTTTGTGTGAGGCAAGAAGTGAGCTCTGTGAGGCTTAGCAAGCTTAGCTGGTTGTTCCTTAAACTCTAGGTAGTAAACAAAGATGTGCTTTGTACTGCACAGATGGCTGGAATGATCAATGTTAGAGTTAAAAGTCACAGTAAGAGTTCCGGTTTTGCCCATATTCATTAAACTTAGCACAATAGTAACCCCAAAGATATGGTACCTTAAGCAGCCAATCTGTTCCCAATATTAAAATCTTCTTATTCCGATTTCTAAATACCAGTCAGTTCACTTTTCTTTTCCAATGAAAAAACAGAAAGAAATTTTGAGAAGAGTCATAAATCAGGGCAATGTATGTATACTGCTTGCAATACATTTTCCCCAGAAAAAAAGTGGTCATAAATACAAAAGGACATGTGAAATACGCCTCCATTAAAGTAAAATACAACTCTTTCAAGGGGCTAAATGCGTACTCTAGAACTGCTCACTACTCAATGGGATCATGGTAAATGTGATGGAACGAGAGTGTGAATGGGTCAGTAAGAGTGTATTTTGTATAAAAAAGTATCCCAGATCCAACAAAATATTTTCCAAAAACAATAGAGCTAAATGTATGGTGAAATCTCAGGGATGACAGAAAATACCATATATGCCACATTATACCACCAAGACAGCAATAGCTTTTATTTTTGTAAAGCAATTATCAACTTACGTATAAATGATTACAGTATTTGAGATCCAAGATTCTTAGAAAATGTGATGTTGCAATCAAAACATAATTGAGCTATTTTGGAATAGGAAGTCTATTTGCTCTTCAAAATGCATAAATATCTAAAAATTAAATGATGACCCATTTAGTCATCGCATTTAGTGCAGTATTGCTTCACTGCAATTTTTTCAGGATTCACTTTAAGTGAACTTTCCTGCTTAATGGAAAGTTTCGCCAGTATGACACTATTTCCCAGCTCAGTGTGTGTGTATGTGTGTGTATGTGTGTGTGTGTGTGTGTGTGTGTGTTGTGTTGGGGCTGGGTGAATGTGATGTGGTCAGCCGTGATAAATTAATTTTCTTATGTCATTTCACAATCCATGTGTACACCAATCATTTTCTGTAGCCTAAATAATGTCTATAATATCTGGTAGGTGCTATAAGTTTTTCAAATATGTATATATATGCCTTTGTGATAAAAAATATTAACTTATTTTAAAATACTAATTTATTTAAAGATCTACTTCATTGTAGATTTTTGTTATTACTACTTTTCAATCCATTGGTTATAAAAGCATAGCAACTATCTATGGGAAACCACAACATTTTAAATGTTAAGAAGAAATCATTCCTTTTGGATCAGATGCTCTGCTCTCACCCAGGGTAATGTATTTCAAGTTACTGATAAAATAGTTGTATAAATAATAATGACTTAATAGAGATATGTAATATAATGGGGGTATGATAGATATAAGGAGATTTTCAATTATGAATGAGTCCCATTAAAAGAATCATTAAACCACTTGGTTACATTAAATGTTTAGGTCTAGCTCCAAAATAAAATACTTAGAAAACTATTAACAGGCATTACCTCTAGGGATAGAAGTGAAATTGTGTGAGCAGACAGTGAAAAGGGACTTTTTAAAATTTTCTATACCTCTGTATTGTTTGAATTGTTTACAACAACCATCCATTCAAATATTATTTTTATATTTTAAAATATGATGAAAAGAAAATCACAACCACACAAAATGAGATCAATAGCCTTTTTGGAGGCTATTGAGATGCAGGTTCCAGGGCCCCTCTCTCAGATCCATTCTCTTCCACTAGGATGTTGACAATTATTTTTCATTCCTTGTAATTTTGGAGGCTGCCTCCAACTTGGCAATCATGTTTAACACTTGCTAAATCTGTGTGCTGGACAGTAGGCTGCATACTTCACATGTAGTCTGAGATTGCAGGGAGTACTATAGTGTAAGTTGTCATATAAATATTAATATATTCATATGCTTGGGGGCTATTGGACTACAATATATTCCCATTCAACTGTCTTGCAGTACATCTTCCTAAGAGTGCAGAGAGAAAGAATGATTTTTGCCTCCTGCCACCAAACATGTATTGGGACACTCCAGGGAGCACTTATAAAATCCCACTCTGTCCTACACCAACCAGGAGATTATAGTTGGCTGATCCATGGTAGACTCTCCCAGCATAAATCTATGAGCGTGGTATTTAGTGTTAGGAATGCACAAGAATCATGTGATATTTAATGTGTTTAGACTCAAGAGGCTGTAGCAAATTTCATGGAATACTTGCTAATATGGTAAATTAATCTAAAATACTTTAAATTCTTTCCCCCGAGAATGCTGCCATGCTGAATTACCCCAAGTTAAGTATTGTCATGTTGTATTTTGGCATGACATTCAGGTAGCTCATTGTAACAAATAAAAACATTTATATCCTTTAGAACATTTCATGGAAAGCAGATGCACTATTATTTTTTCCTAACAAATTCAGTCAAATTTTAGTAATGCTTATGTGAAGTAGATAAAAACATCACAAATATAAGATTTCAGTTTCTCATTTTACGTATAAACTAGACCTTTAAATTTTAACTGTCGTATGGGAGAAATGAATTATTTAGATCAAAGTTTCACATTTTCTCTTTCGTTTCCCATGTCTACAATGATTTTCCTTATTCATCCAAAGGGAGGACAAACAAATGGAGTGATTTTTCTGCTCTTTGATTTAGGAACAATATACACCAATTGATTTTGTTTTCTTTATTGCCCTGAAGGATCTATATCATAGGAGTCTCAGGCCCCAATGTTTGCAGTATGGTATTCAAGACTATATGCATGGGACTAAGCAATCTAGCCAAGAGCATATTTTGTCAAGTGGCCAGTGCATTCATTCATGATTTACATGTCTGATTGACTGTTTCACCCTTCACCCTGATAAACTGATGTTACATAAAAACAACCCTCAGTGGATAGACTCAGTGAATAGCTCCCTTGAAATCGTGTTTTATGAATGGTTTCTAAACACCGGTCCAGAAAGTGTCTCCTTTCTAGAATACAAAGACTTTCTCTAGACTCTGTCTTTCAAGGCTAAATGAGTTTAGGGCCTCTAGGCTAGGACACCAAAGCTGTGCATCTAAGCTCTTCTGGGTCTCTAAGGACTCATCAAGGACTGGTCTCATTCAGACAATTGCCCATCCCCAGGCACAGACAAAGCCAAGAATCAACAGACTCCTTCTGGTTCCTCAAAAGAAACCTGTCTTTTGTGAAACTGAAAAGAAAGAGTTTAAATGATGCGAGGCCACGTTTCCAGAGGGCTTTTCCATACTAAGAAATTATTCTAAAATCTCAAATATCTGTAGTTAGGTAGGGAAGCTGAGTTGCAGATAATACTTATAGTGTATTTAGTACTTTCTTTTTAGGTGGGGACTTCATTGTATTTGTATCTCTTTATGTTTTGTTTTGATTTTTCTTTATTGGGGAGGAGGATTCGAGGGGAGGGTTCTGAACAGGGTGGGCTGATAATGGGTTGAGGAGAGGATGGTTCAGGTGTCAGTTTTCCCTTCCTAAACATTTGATTTAATGGTAAGAAAAGGTTCCAGAGGCTGTTTGAACATGGGGATAAATAATCTTGAGGTTCCAAATTTTAGGATGCTGAGCACTGACTATTCTGGGAGCTACTCGCATATATTCTTCCTGGGCTTCCTGTCCCAATGATTTTATGTCCATGAAATAAAATGATGGCAAAAAATTTAATTGGACTGTAGGATAGCTAATAGTGGAATTCTAGCTTCCACTGAGCATGAGCTTTTTGTATTCATTCAACAAATATCTACTGAGAATAGATTTGTGTCAGACACTTGGAATACATCAGTGTACAAAACAGAGACAAATCCCTGCTCTGGTGAAGCATATGTTCTGGGGGGTGGGAGGAGAAACTATATGTATACATGTATGTGTGTATGCATATTGCATTGATAGAACTCTCACTGAAGTTAGAAATTCTGTTAAAATTAAGAACCTTTTTCTATAGGTCTTGAGCACATTTCAGATTTCTCAAAGTAATTAGATTGCCCTTTAACATTTGCTTTAAGTTTTCCCCCTCATTTCTTAATGAGATAACAATCTCTTCACAGCTTGACAGCAACAGGCACCAGACATGAGAAATAAAACCATGAAGAGCCATTTAGAGTGTTTTAGAAAGTGTGACTTCTCAAAACTTAAAATCAGGTTTAATGATGTGGTTTGAAACGATTGTTCAAACTCTGTTTATATTTGCTGGGCAATTGTTTTTAGAAAAAGTAAAGTTAAAAAAAAGTTCTTTCCAAGATACTGTGTTAGTTTTTCTTGGGTTCTGAAGATGAACCCAAGTCTGCTTTTGGAAGTTGATTTTGGTACATTTCATCAACAGGAAACAAATGCTTGGATGTAGGCTTCTTTTAATCTGATAATGTCCTGTTCACATATAAAATGATTTCAAATCCAAGGAGCTGCATCAAGTGCCATATTAAGGAAATGATATTAATATCTATGGCAACATAAATTAAAGTGCATTCATTGAAATCACAGGATAGGAAAGCACCTTGAAATGTTTTTTAAGGTAGGAATTCCTCTGAATAGAAGAAAACTCATTTGGCATTCCAAAATATTTATTGAAGCCCCACTGTGGGTCACATGTTGTGTTATATATTGGGAATGACTAAATAATGGGTCATACCCTCAAGAAGCCAACAGCTTATATAAGAGTCAGAAATATAGACGATTTAACTACTATAGCTCAGTGCTATAACAATGGCATATTTAAGGTGATCTGAAAAAATTGCCAAAATTATCCTCCTTTTCACTGCCTCTAGAAAATGTTACTGCAATTTCCCTCATCAAGCTAGCTCACTGGAGATAAATCCTTTATTTTTAGTAATTGCTTGTTAATGTCTAGTATAATCCATCATTTTTATTTCCATTTTTCCATGTTTTCAGAGTAAAAGATAAAATATCTGATTATAATTTTTAATGAACCCCCCCATATGTTTTAAAATCAGAAATTTTTTAGGACAAAATAAAGAATATTTTAATTGTTGAATTTACTTATACACCATCTCTTTCTAGCAAAGAATTTGGAAACCTAAAAGCAGAAGATATAATCATAAGGCAAATAAAAAAGAAGTGGAAAACCAGACCCAAATTATGAAACAATCAGATGAGCTAACCCTAGGAGTTATAATTGTCACTAATAGCTGGATCCTTTTTTAGGTTGAGATTCCTGGCAGCCAGTGCTAAGATGAGAAACGTGACAAGTTAGTTACATATTTAAAAGAAAATCAGAAAGTAATAAACGTTCTGATTTCTCAAGGGAAATCAAGTTATTTTGACATTAAATTCTAGGATAATTTTTACTTGGAGAGGGGAGGTTATATTATATAATGGGCACTATTCAAATGTTGAAGCATATTTCATGTAATCTATTATTAAATCAACCTCAATAAAAGCCAAGGACAAATATTAAAGCACAATTTAAAAGTGAAGGCAGTTCCAGGAAGAACCAGATCATTATGATGTGAATGCATGGCCCGGGACATGAGTACATGAATGGATCAATTGCCTGCCATTTTCTCTCAAATCACTCTTTCATGTGGTATTGGAAATATCTGCATTGCTGACAAATCAAGGTTAACTCTTTGGAGAAAACCCTGGAGAGATCATTTTCTATCATGCTGATTGGTGGTGGATCTATAAGCCTTGGAATTTAAATCAACTGGTGGTAGAATTGTCAGTTTACTGAGAAAGATGCGAAAACAAGCCAGCACGGATCTCCGCTTATACAGCAGAGGGGGGCAACCTATCTTACTTAGCACGGAAATGAGCTAAAGGCATCAGGATTCTCCTTGGAGTACAGCATTGGATTGATTCTAAGACTAGAATAAATGTCCTGAATATTACCACAATATAGAAAAAAAGCGGTTTTGTGGGGGAGTTATTTTTAAGTCAGATATAAAATAACCAATTATTTTAGCTAATTTGGCAAATAAAAGGGCAATTCTGCCCAAATAGCAACGATGACTTTAACCAGGGCATGGAAGGAAGCAACACACATGCAAAAAAGGGTGAATTGTTTGGTTGCTTTTTTTTTCCACCCATTAAAATTTTCAAAAGGGAGCATCGGTGTCATATGGTCCCAGGACATTCTTCCCTTTAGGTTTCTGTTCTGGAGCAAAATAATACGAAATTGTTTCTATCTTTCGTTATGGCTTTGGCTCTCTTTGAATTCTCTTAACCATGTATCTTCTACATAGGTTACTGGGAAATATAAATTATAGTTTGGCAACAGAATTTTAATCTAAATAATCAAAAAGCAAATGGAAGCTGAGTTTGACAGGAGAAACCTGTCCAACCTGCACCGTGCTGTCATGGCACTCACTGCAACTACCTAGTAACCAGGTCATCTCACCTCTCACCCTTCCATTTTATGTGTTCTTGTCCAGAATCCAGTGTTTGCAATCAGAAAGAAAGTACTTGAGGCTCTGAAATTGATTTTACATGAATCCATATATAATTGCAAAAGTAAAAAAAGGAAAGCCTTTTCTGTTTTTATCATGATAGTGGTAATTGGAACTCAGTGTGACTGTTTACTTTCCATCTTCCTCGGAGGCAGCAAAATTAAAGCAAGGTGAGAAACAGCTTCGTCTTTGATCATTTTGACTTTGTGGAATTGGGTGACCAGGATGAAAGTCAACGGTTTATCACATTAGTGCACTCCAACTGAAACTTTTTAAGAGGAGAAATAGAAAGGATTTGTTCAACGAATAGCATGTTAGAGAAACAGTGACAATGCAGTGGACCTTTCTGTTACCTGAAAAGGGCTTGACTAAATGCCTTATGTAGAAATTTCAACATCGAGGAAAATAACTGATACATAGAAGAGCTTTCTGCTGTTTTGGTCTGTGGGTCAGCTAGGGAAGGGTAGGATTTTAAACTATCACATAAATTGGGTTCCTGGTAAATGAGGGAATTTTCAACATATAGCTCATTTATTCAATGCTCTGGCTAATGTTACACATAGTACAACAAAGGAGCTGGCACAGCCATGACAATTTTTTGTGCAACACTGAATCAACAGAAAGAATTTTATTCTTTTACTTCATGAACTAAAGCAACATGTTCCAGAGTGTGTGTTTCTTTATTAAAAACATCAAATTCAACCAGACTTATTTGAATAAAACATACATTCATTAGGCTCGCTGTAAGGTTTTAGTTTATTCAGTGATAATAAAGCTGAAAAATAATTGAATCAGACTAGTGTTAAACACAGGAGAACAACTTTGTGTCTCAAGAAACGTTAGAAATATTTCCAAACGGGTAGAGACAGGTCTCCAGACTATGAGAACGGCTCAGAGGCATGAGAATTCCAAGGCGGATACAGAGTTTTAAGCAGTAAAAAAGTGCATTATATGTTTGCAGAGACTCCTTCCCACTAAAATGTGGTGGTGGAGAAGCTTCAAAATTCCTCCATTTTGGAAAATCTCATTTGAAAAGGAGGCCGGTTTTGAAGTAAAAAGGGAATCAGCTGAGAGGTAAAGTCTCAGGTCTGATTTCTTCATCTCTCCCCTGTGAGGAGGAGCGAAGCAACGGTGTTTAAAGGTGGAAGGGAGTTCAGGGAATTTACAGAGAGACACAGTCTATGGACTGAGAAATCCTAACATTTGAAAAAAGGAAAGGAATGTCCATTATTTAGATGTTGCTAGGTATTTTGGGCTAGGTGTCATGTAACTCAAACATCACGTGAGGGGGCTGAATATTTTTTAGTCCTAAAAATAAAAATTATGCAGCCAGGGTAATTAGACAAAAGAAAAAATAATTGTACACTTAAAAATTGTAAATTATATATGTATATTTTGCCTCAATTAAAAATAAATTAAAAAACAAGAATGATGGAAGATGTCTGCTTTATCTTCTGAGTCTCCAAGGCATTGATCATTTGGGTTATTTATGTTTGGGAAATTTTACCTACCACCCTGCTTTTATAGTTTTTCTTTTCCCTAATGTGCCTTGCCTCCACAACTAGATCGTGGAAGAAAAGCTGAACAAATCATCTTCCCCGCACTAGACCAGGTTAGCTCCTATCTGGTCTTTATTCTTTTCTGACCCTTCCCTAGTAACAGGATTTTGTTCCAGTCTATACCCTCCCTGTGATCAAGGAAAGGTAGACCCCAGCCCCAGCGAAGTCACATTGATCTGCGCCGCTCTCTGGGGCCTCATGTCTTTTGTCAGCGATTGGGTTAGGCAGGGGCATTGGACTGAGACTGACTCAGTTTCAGCACTCAGACTTGGGAGGAGATCTGCTGATGGGTTCTGGGAAGGGCTTCCTTTTTCTGGAAAAGAGGTACCTGTGCGTACATGCTCCCTTTCATGCTGCCACGTGTTGCTGCCTGGAACCCCGAGCAGCGTGGAGAGTGCAGGGACGGAAGCAAAGGGAGCCTGGGCCCTGGCGGAGGTGGCCGAATTGACCAGTTCTAGGCTTCCCCGACGTCCGCACGTGTGGTTACCGAGATAATGCAGTCCCTTTTGGTTTACATCATTTTCGTTGAGTTTTCTGTTTGTTGCTGCTAAAAGTACCTTAACTGATAAATTTCTCTCTTAATCCCAGAGAATGGCACTATCCCTCCCACCTCCCAGTCCAGCCACACGAAAGAGTAGTCATCTTCTATTTCCCCTGCTTCTTCATCTCCCTAATCCTATCAATTTCACCTCCTGTTTTTTTAAAAAAATACTATCCCCCTGTCTTGGTTTCATTCCTGAATATCTTTCTTTTCAGCTTTTGGAATAATTTCTAACTGACCTCCCTGCCTGCAGCCTGTGTCTCTGTCCACCCAGCAGACTGCAACCATCATGTCCTTTCTAGAAGGGAAATTAAATCTCATTATTCCTCCACTTAAATGCATTGTAACAGTGTCTTGCCATTAGGAATGGTGAACAAAATCCAAATTATTTTCATGGTTTGCAACGTGTTCTATAATTTGGTTCTTGCCAAGTTTTCTATCCTAAAATGTTCTTTTTAGACATTGTTCAACAGGCTCCTGCTCATCCCTCAAGACCTCACTAGAAAGCAAGACATTCTCTCTATCGTATTGCTGACTTATTCTGGCCAACAGCTCATTTCTTCTTTGGACCACCCCAGTTCCTTCTAGGTAATTTTACTGCACAATATTCTCTGTATTTGTTTGTAAGTCTGTCTGCTTTAATAAACCACAAACTCCTTGAAGCCAGAGGCCATACCTTATTTATTTCTGAGTCTCTCGTGCTCAATCCATTGATTTGCTCACACTAAGTGTTTAACAGATATTTTGTGATTGATTCTAGAGGGAGGTCTACAGGGCAAAGGTGGGAAATTTTAACTCAAGAGAGCTTAAGTTTCAGAATGAGAAATGTATATAGTACCTCTGCTGTCTTTACCTTGAGCTAATAATGCCGGTATCATGATAGGGTGCGATCAATACCACAATAACCAGGATCCCATCAAAGAGATTAAATTGTTCTTTTTTTTTTTTTTGATTTGCACTTGTTTTGGAAAATCATTCAGGAGTTATTGATAAATGGCCTCTTAAAAGTCATAAACTGCACTAAATCATGATCAAAGTATGAACTGTTCGATAGTTCAATCCATAGAGAAGTAGTTACCGTATGACTATTGCATGTCCAATATTTTTACTTTTTTATCTTTTTTTTCCAGGAGCAGATTAAATGACTATATTTCTTTGTAAATTCTCTTGAAAAATATATAAAATAAATATGAAATACAGTGATCCAAAGGTCAAAACCATGTAATTTTCATCCTTGTTTACAAGGAGAAAATGCAATTTTGGTTAAGGGTATACCACAAAGCTCTTAGGGATATGGCAGCCTTGATCTATGCACATTTTATGTGGAAATAATTTATGGCTTTCTCCGTATTTTACAAAATGTATTCATTATGGGACTCTCTGGGCACATGTGCTCTGCATTAGTTAAAGGCCTGGTCAAATGACTGTATTGATAACAAAATAAAGTGAGGAAATAAAATTGTGTAGCAAAAATTCCATCACGTTTATCCTTCAGAGACTACCCTGAGTAGACCTACACAAGCAGAAGACAGTCTATTGCAGCCAGATTTTGGATTTACAAGTACTTCTCTGAATTTGAGATCTGGCCAATTGTGACTTGGAAAAACCACTTAGCCATTTAGAACCCAGTTTCCTTCCATATCTAAAAATGATTATAAAATTACCTATATCAGGAATTTTTTTCCAGTGTGATAAATAATGAGAAAGTGGCTCGTATGACAAAACCAGGCAAGGTGGCCTGTTGGTTGAAGTATGGTCTCCAGAGCAAGGCTGCATAGGTATGAATCTTACCACTCACTAGCTGTGTGACTTTAGTTGGGTTAATTAATCGCTCTGTGCTTTAGTTTCCCCACATGTAAGTGGGGGGTGCTAATAATGCCAACTATAGAGTTGTCATGAGGATTAAATGTGCTAATGTTTATAAAACACTTAGAACACTGCCTGGCACATAGGAAGTGTTATGTGAGTGTTTGGTGGATAAACAGTAATTTGTATTCATCTCCTGACACAGTTTCAGCAAACAGAAATCTAAAGTTGAGATCCTGGAATTTATGCCACGTCTACATAAAAGGGCGACTAGAAGAAAATAATGTAATAATATAACTAGGGAAAAAGGGAAGCACCTAGTTTAAGAATTTAATTAGGTCAGTACAAACCATAATTTCAAAGCTTTGGCTGGGTGTTTTCATAGCTGAGGGAAAAGCCATTAAAAGGTAGAAAAATTGCTATTTAAAAAAATTTCTGTTAGAACAGGGAATGGCACAATTAGACAGAGGAAGGAGGAAAAGTTTGATGGAAGGAGCTAACCAGGCTCTGCACAGGAATGTGGACACTAACCCCGTTCTGGGGAGGGGGTGAGAGAGGTCTTTTATCTTTTAGTTAGAGAAATGTTTTTCTTGCTCCATAATAGTTTCCAAGCCGTACCTCTGAGAATCACAGTTTGTGTTTGGAAGCTGTGTGGTTGCGTGCGCTGGGGGTGGGGTGGGGGTGGTGGTGGTGATGGGCGGTCCAGGTGTTATCAGTTAGCGTCTCGGAAGAACAGAAAAGTGTGGCCACAGCTTATCCAGGTGGAGCAATCTCAGATGAAACCAGACTCACAGTGCCCATCCTGGCCTCGCTGGGCCAGGGGACGTAGATTATCAAAGCCCACTGATTGTCCTAGTTCAGCCCCAGTGGAGGGTCATTCTAGACTGAACAACTCAGCCTGGGGGAAACATAGCTTCAGTAAAAGGCACTATGACCCTGGTTGAGTCTGACTCACTGGGTACAACAGGATTTCTCAGAAGGTGATTGAAATGTTAGCGGATATGTAACAGGAGAGGTAGACAAACCTGTGTGAAGGGGAGTAAGACTAGGCATTGACTGTGCCTTCAAGGGGGCAGCGGTGAAGGGATTAATGTCTTCTGGAGCTTTATTGGTGTAGATTAAATAAATGATTAAAAACGTCCCCTCCTCTCTCATAATTCTCTTTAGTTATTGCTAACTCTTGAACCACTTGTCCGTTTTGCTTGGTGATGGTTGAACAGAAAATAAAGGAATCGGGCAAAAGGAAAGTGGGCCTGCCTCACGTTCACTCTTCTGTTTGCATTTGTGCAGATTTGATAACATTGTGCCAAGGGCCTGTGTCTATAATTTCTAGACTATAATGACTGAGCACAAGTGATTGTTGATCCATAGTGGAGCTGGGAGCTGTGGGGGAGGAGGGAATGACAGAAGCATCAGAGAGGGAGGAAAAACTCTGGAAGGATCTACAACAACATGCCTCTTCCCTAATAGGTACTAAAGGAAAGCATCTATTTGGTATTGGGGTAATACTATTAATATTTGTTACCCAGTAATGAATGTAACAGTTTGGTTTGGCAACATCATTTTGGTAATAATGGCTATTATTATAAACATCACCATTATCATTATTATATTGGAATCTATTAGTACTATTATTTAGCATTTATGTGCTGGGCACTATGCCAAGGACTTATTTATATAATTTCATTTAATCCTTAAAACAATCCTATCAGGCAGATAGATACTATGCCCATTTTGTTGGTGAGAAAACCAAGGCCACAGAGGTTAAGCAACATACTAGTATGAAGCAGTTAGTGACAGAGCCAGTATTAAACCCAGATCAGTCTGACTCCCAAGCCTGTGCTCCTAACTTTCCCTACATCCCTGTGAATATTAGGGGGTCAGCCAGGACTACCATTGGGAGAAATGGGCTGCACAACAGAGCCACAAAGACGTGGTGAGATCTTTCTGTTGAGGCTGCAGAAAAAATGAGAAGTGATGCAGTGACCTGTCTCCTGATACATCAAATTAAATAAGAATTAAATAAGTTATGTGACATGTGAGCTAATGGCTGGCACCAATATTAAAAATGTCAGAAAAGTTTCTAGCTTGAAAGAAATTGAGGGCGCTGTTATAGGACTAGAATGATCTGTGTCAGAAGAGCCCTGATGCCATTTCCAGTCATCTGTGTGCTTAGAATCTGGAAGTGGCAAGGGAGCATTGGACCCTCTGCCCAGGAGGAAACATACACAGGAATGTGGTATGGGTCAGACTTGGTAGAATGCAGTCATGAAATATAATTAAAATTTCTCACACCATTTTGCTTAGAATCTGTTCTACTGGTTCTCCCTTCCTCTCCCTTGGTCATAATGTGGGGTTTGTCCCATAGTATTTCTGGTCACTTTGAGGCACTAGAAGAGTCTCGTTTTCAAGTTACTGAAAAGTCAAGTATCATCTAAATCAAAACTCTATCTCTCATCTAATTTAAAGAAACTCTATTTCCCAGCTCAGATCTGGTCAGGGTTAGACAGGGGTGGGCACTGCCTTTTGCTTCCCTATTTCCTTTCCTCTTCTGTGCTCCTCTCCCCTACAGCCCACTGGCTGTGCTACCTCTGGCTCCAGTGGGGTCGGAAAGGAGGAGAGGGATGCAAAGAAGATAGCAAGGTCCCACCTGCACAGGGTTACTGTAATCTGCCATCAATATTGTTGGTAATGGCAGATGGGCAAATGCTGGCTCTTGGGCTCAGAGGGCAGGTTCAAGGTTTCTTGAGGTCTCTGTCTACCGCCCACCCCATTCTGCATCCCCAAGATCTCCTGCACAACACTCATCACTAATTCAGGTAATGCACTCTTGAGCCGACCTCCTCTCAGCTCCTGGTCTTTGGGCTAAGGCTGCTCTGCCCTCTAAGGAGTTCTCTTGGGAAAGACCCTTTAAAGGTGGCGCTAGTTCAGCAGCATTTAGCAACATGTCCTTGCTGGAATGGGTGACGGGGCAGGACCCAAGTTTGCTACCCTGGCATGTCTTGCATGGATGGGGAAGTACCTCTCTTCAAAATGTGATAGTATGTGTGTAAGCTTTGAGGCTTTGGCAGAGACTTAAGACAAAAGAAAGGTCCCATTTAATCTCTTGTTATTTCAAAAGAAATATAATCAGATACCAGTAGAACCTGAAAGTTTTCATTTGATTCAGCTGGTAGACACTACTCCCTAGTGTTAGCATCAAGGTAGTTTTTCTGACCTTCTTTATTCAGTTTGTTCACTTCTGATGAGGAAATGGAGACCTGGTTTGTTGCATTAATTATCAATAGAGCTATCATTTTGGAGTACCTGCTAGTACATATACATCCTGATATAAACCTCACGGGAGCCCTATAAGATAGGAGCTCTTAACTCCCCATGACAGATGTGGACATTGAGGTCAGATCGCTCACCTACGGTAACACTGTTAGAATGGGGAACAGCAAAGTTTCACCCCATGCTGGCTCTGAAGTCTGTGTTTTTACTGATATTTCACACTGCCCATTCAAGGATGAATTTAGACATCTCGGCTACTGATGGTCTTTGAGCTGGTCAAAATACGGACTGGTCAGGCCATAATCAGGGCCCAAGGATTTCCTGCTTAGTTAATCAAAATGTAAAGCAGTCATCCTGCATCTTAGTTGCACATTTGAATCACGTGAGGAAGGTTAGAAAAAAAAGAAAGACATGCCTGAGACCCATCCCAAACCAATTAAATCCGAATCTTGGGCTGGCCCTGAGCTTACACAGTGTGCGAAGCTCCTCCAGGTGTTTCTAATCACAGTAAGGACTGAGACCCATTCCCTATTTACTTCAAGTACTCACCTGGGTTGCAAGTGAGAATTATGGTTGCTAAGAAAATAGAAAGTTTTGAAAAAGAAATACCAGTTGATACTTACACACAATCAAAAAGAAAGTTACAAACAGTGCATCCTTGATATTTCTGTTATAATATTCCGTGTGCCTAAACACCACTCTATGCTGATATATGTGACAAAGAAATGAAGACACATTTCATTATATTTATTACTGCCTGTCACTTACTTTGCTACCATTTAACTTACTAAAATACTTACTATAACATAGAAAGAAGACCAAAACCAGAAGTAAGATTTTGGTTATCTGGCAATAAGCTGAGGTCATATTATTAAATAAGCTCAGAATAAGGGCAGTAAGAATGCAGCCAACATAGAAAATGAACACTAGTTATCAAAGCACTGTTCTCTTGGAATCAAATGATGCTATATAGCTTAATTACCACTTCCTCATATTCGTTTGACCTTCATCACAGTTCTGTAGGCCAACTGATGCTATTACTCCTGTGTAACAGGTGAGGATTCTGAGCTTTTGTGTAGTGAAAAACTTATCCAAGGTTGGAACTAAAACCTTTTTCTTTCTACCAATTCACACTAACAGGAATGATCTAGATTCAATATGTCTTTCATGATTTCCACATTCACAGTAAGAGGCAGACCTGCCATTTGCATCTGTGTTGATTTAGTAGTTACAGTGACTCAGAAAAGCTGACTAGTGGGAATGATTGGAAATGAGCAGTGGAAATTGCTTTCAATATAGCACCCATGAATCAATGGTTCTTGCTGATTTGAACAGTTGTTAAGAGTTTACTGATATAAAATTGGAAAGGCAGTTGTAGTAAAGCCCCAAGGGTGAACAGAGCTTTGTCAGCCTTCGACAGAGGGCTCTGACTTCTCTCACTGACTTCATGAACAGTGAGCAGGGTGAAAATGCATGCCACTCCCCAAAGGAGAAGCCACACAGCAAGAGGGAATTTGGGGTTTGACTGGCCATTGAATTCATGAGGAAATTCCTGCATGAATAATTTTAGATCCAAGCACTCCTGATAAATTCTCAGTGAAGCATGACTTAAAAGCTTTGATGCATTTTGCTCCAATTAGCTACGTGATTTACTCCAGCAATAGAAAATAAAATATTGCTAATAATATTACTTAGACTAGTGTGTTGTGGTGTCCACCACTGAAAATTATACTGCTCATTTGAATCTCAGAATTCACATGGCCTCTTAACTGAAATACGACCTGATTGGAATGGTACGTGGACCCTTTCTAGAAAATCTAACATGGATCTTGTACAGGGGATAGCTGCGGCACCATTCTCCGAAATCTGAAAATAAGTACTAAGGAGAATAAAAGCTCCCCTGGGTTAGCCCAGTGCATAAAACTCTTTATGGGATTTGCTTCTCAGTCAATTCTCTATACCCCGATAATCCTGATCATCTTTCCATAGATTCCTCACCTGTGCTTCTAACACAAGTCCAATCTTCTGGCTTTGAATCTCCCTTTGCTTGATTATTTGATGATGGAATTCTTGGCCTTGACTTATATCTTGATTCAAATGGTGAATATTACTGACAGCAAAGTTAGTGCTTATTTTTAGGTAAGGCCAATTTTACATTGTTTTAATGCATTGATTTCTCCAGGGCTACCAATGCATGTCAATCTTGTAAGTCAGAAGTATACAGCAAGTGAATGGGCAGACTAATACACAAAGACAGTTTCAATGCTTTTTATTTCATATTAATATACTGTCTTTAAATATTGTATTTTAAAACAGCTTTACAGTTTTTGTGAAAAAGAAAACTCCTTAAAGTACCTTAAAAACACAAAGTCCTCCTTCACTATGAGCACTAACTATATATGACTGTGATCTGTTCTTATAATTATTAAAATATGATATTCATATTATCATAATAACATTTTATATTGTGCTTAGAATACCATGTGGTCTCTATTTTAATACAGCATTATTTTACATAGGCTTTCTAAGTATTTACATAGTCTAGATATTCATCATTTTCATTGCCACAGACTTTATTACCATACTAAGTTTCCAAAGTTGGCTTAATCACTCCCTAATTGTTGAGCATTTGGATTGTTTCCAGTTATGTGCTATTACAAATAGGGTGACTATAAACATCTTTGTTCAAGTAGGCTTAAATGCTATTTTCTTTAGATAATTCCCCAAGGTGGGCATACTTAGCTTAAGGGGCATGATCATTTTATTTAGCTCTCACAGTGCCAGAATGCTCTTGAAAAATAACGTACTAATTAGCAGCACTCCTGTTAATGAAACAGTGCACCTGGGCATCTCTATTCTTTTTCTACATCTATGAATGTTTATGCTGTCATGAAAAGTGATATGGCTTCATATCGCTACAAAAACAATCGTCTGTGCACAGCATCTTCTGCAGCCAGGCATGCCTAGAGGACTCTGCAGAGGGACACGTCTCCTAGTAATCTGCAGACCCAGTGGTAGGGGAGGCTGTGTGTGCCAATCATTCAGCTTCAGGCCCTGTGTGTGTTTTAGCTGAAATTCAGTACTCTGGGCACAGCTAAGGCCACAGAATCAGGGGGCAATGGTTTGGAGTTTGGAAAGGAGACAGGCTAGGTAAGGTGGCTTGGAGTTCTCTCCGTATTCCCAGCTCAGAGTCCTCAATGCCACCTATTTCATACCCATTTACAACCACCACTGTTGATTTCTCCCCAGACCCTACCACGGTGGCTGTGCCACTGATCAGATTGATTTCTGCTCTATGTAACCATCAGCCCGGGCTTCTGCCAGAGGTTACTGGCCTGGAAAAACTGCTTTTAAATTTAATGAGATGGGTGTTGTCCTCAAGACAGAAGAAGTTAATGACCACAGCAACTTCGCTGAATTCCATTTCATCTCACTGCAGGACTTGGCATTTGAAGCCAGGATCAGCTAGAGGGGCACACTGTTTCTTTGGCCTGTATTCTTTTTTTTTTTTTAATTTTTTTTTTATTTCAGCATAATATGGGGGTACAGATGTTTAGGTTACGTGTGTTGCCCTTGCCCCCGCTCCCCCGCTCAGTCCAAGTTTCAAATATGTCCATCCTATTGCGTGGTGCGCATTGCACTCTTTGTGTATGCAAATACACATCCCCTCCTCTCTCCTCCCCCCTCCCCCTGCCCAACATCCAATAGATGTTATTCTTATATATGTACTTATGTGTTGATCCGTTAATACCAATTTGATGGTGAGTACATGTGGTGCTTGTTTTTCCATTCTTGGGATACCTTGCTTAGTAGAATGTGTTCTAGCCCTTTCCAGGAGTATATAAGAGGTGCTATATCACCACTGTTTCTTAAAGCTGAATAGTACTCCATGGTATACATATACCACAGTTTA